>VKHH01005945.1:0-37350 GCA_015144975.1 Epipyxis sp. PR26KG | reverse complement strand
AAATAATATTATTATTCTTTTTAATCAATGCCAGCAAAAAACAATTTTTTAAATTCAAGCTGCTTAATTTCAAAAAAATTATATATATTATGATTATTATAATTTATATTGTTTTTATATTATTATTATTTTAAATATTTGCATAATTTTGAAATAATTGTTTTTAGGTGATGAAAGTGTTGCGTGATAATCGTGATAGTGTCATGGCGATGCTTGAAGCATTTGTATATGATCCTTTAATTTCATGGCGATTATTAGCGAATCAGAATCCTCCAGCAGATTCAATGCTTACAAATCAAAATAATATCATTTCGCCTCACAATAGTCAACTAAATAGTCCTGTTGATGCTATTAGAGACCATTTGAATTCTTCCTCAAATAATATACCATTTGGAAATAATAATATGAATAATAATAGTAATGATAATAGTAATGTATTAGATGAAGATGAGTTAGGAGGGGGTCCGAATGGGAATCATAATCTTGCTGTTGGTACATATCGTGACTTAACAAGTACATATCGTAATTTAGAAAGTAAAATTCTTATTCGATCACCTTCTAATGATGAAGAAGACTCTACACCAAATCTAGAAAATTTAAATACCAGGTAACATCATTTATTATTATTATTGTTATTATTATTATCATTTTTATTTTTTTTTATTTTTTATTTTTATTTTCTTCTTTATACATAATATACATATATATTTTATAATAATCTTATTAAATAATATTATTATTCTTTTTAATCAATGCCAACAAAAAACAATTTTTTTTAATTCAAGCTGCTTAATTTCAAAAAAAAATATTATTATTATTATTATTATTATTATTATTATTATTATTATTATTATAATTATTATTATTATAATTATTATTATTATAATTATTATTGTTATTATTATTATTATTGTTATTACTATTTTATTACGAATAATAATAATTTCATTAAGATTTGTTGAATAGATTAATAATTAATAAGTTGATTTTGGAAATAATAATACCAGTTAGTAGTTATAAATGAATGTAACCATATTTTTCCATCTGTTTGAAGTAATCTTATAATTATTCCAAAAAAATAATTAGAAAATATCATATTATTAAAAACTAGAGGTAAACTACTTATTAACCCATTGTTGAGAAAAAGAGTAACCATCCCAACCATAATATTTCCAATCAAACTCAGCTCATCATTAATGAAATCAATAGAATGTTCATTTGTATGAATGGATGATCTTTCAAGAAAAGAATAGCAATCATTTAAACCATAATTAATTCTTGTAAAGAGACTTGAATCAACAAATGCTGTGTGAGGTAAGATGAGCATAGCTGCAATATGTGATATTACAGAAGGAAAAGTATAAATAAAAAGAGCTTTTGAGCAATATGCCAGGACATGATAATAATTGAATCCAGTCATAGGTTGTTTATTGTCTATTAAAGCAATTTGTTTGTTATTATTATTGTTAAGCAAGTATGATCCTCCGTGGATAACAACCCCATCACTTACAGTTCTTAGGAAACAGCTTATCATAGCTGCATTAACTAATAATGTTGGAGAACAAAATATAATGGCAATATTTGATATCATATGTATTGAAAACACAAAATTATTTGATGTGATATAAGACAGAATTCTCTTGACATACTCTTCATTCCTTCCTTGGGGTTGAAACAACCAATCTCCTAATCCTGGATATAAGCGATATAATAAGATCCAATAAAAAGGAAGAGACTCAATTAAGATCTTTCTTAATTTGATAATTGCATAAAGAAGTTGATGGGAATTACTCATCACAGAATATTCAGCAGCAAGAGCAGGATGTTTCATAACTATTTTGTTTAGAATCTGGCCTTTATCATGTTCAGTATTATCAGTTAGAGTAAAATCTGGTTGGATTTGTTGATGTTGTTGATGCTGCTGCTGAAATTGCAATAAATATTTGAACTCATTGACATTGATTCGTTTATTATACAAATCATTAAATAATGGATTTTCATAGACTATGCTATGAATGAGATATGTTTGATGAACATCAACCAAAGGTTTCTTAACTATAGGTTTTGTTGGTTTCTTAACTATAGGATTTGCTACAGACAATGCACTTCCCAATTCCATTAATTCTATTCCTTCTTTGGTTGATGCTGAAGCTCTTAAGTCCTCAATCGCCTCCTTATGAGTTTTCTTTGCTTCTATTCGTTCTGCGTAGTCATTAAGAAAGATTTTTTTGCAAAGTCTGTGTACTATAATCTTCGTGCATCCTCTGTTCTTAACAGCAACAGAATTCCAATTATCCAGAACCCAAAAACAAATCTGTCTTGAAAAAAATAATGGAACAAAACTAATAACAGCTGGAACACCAACTCCTAATACTATAGCTTCATTTTTAGCCCAAAACGGAGATGGCGTAGGTGAACTTGTTGGTTTTATAGACGGAATTGTGGTGGGAGTGAAAGTAGGAGTAAAGGAAGGGTTGAGTGTTGGAGTTGGAGTTGGGGCAAGGGTCGGTATACCGCTTGGCGAAGGTGTATCGATTGTAGGATAAACCCGAGTCAATTGTACGACACAAATGGAAGTATACTCAGCAGACAGAAATGACGGATTATAACTGCCTAATACGAGAAGTATATTTCCTAAAGAATCACTGACACTGTCCACAGAATATCCAATGTGGTTGAAATTAATTCCATATAATTGAAATCCAGTTTGAGTAGCAAGACTTGATGATAAAGTGATAACATCACTGCTTGCCAAAGATTTACCGCCGTATATGATAAAGGCACATCCAGAATTGAATTCACAAAGTGGTGCACCAATAATAATGTCAGGGAATCCGTCTTGATTGATATCTCCCGCTCTATTCACCGAAAACCCTGAATAATATTGGGTACCACCATCCACATAAATGCATCCTCCCAAAAACTTACAATCTCCACCAGACACAGAAATCATCGTTGGTGGACTCTTTGATCCGAAGATCACGTAGGTAATTCCTGCCTCGTTGTTAGCAAAGGGATCTCCTACAGCAATATCTGCATATCCATCCCCATTAACATCGTACACTCCATTAATAGATATAGTACAATCAGTTGTTGACATACTTATGTAATCATCGTAAGTATCTTGTGCTGCTAATGGGCTTGATTGACAACCAATCAAACCAGTGATGATAGTAGATCCATTGTTATTGTTATAATCATAGGGTGATATATAATAATCAGATTGCAACCAATGGCCACCATATAAAATAAAACAATACGAACTGATCTGAGGTTGATAGTAGGGAAAATCAATTCCACTGGAATTTGATGTTGCACAAATCAGCCCATCTGAATAACCATCATTATTAAAATCACCAGCACTACCCACAGACAATCCTCTGCTTGCATTAGGTGCATGGATAGCAGATGTAGCTATACTCTCAACACGAAAAGTTGTCGCAAGAAGAGCAGAACTTCCTAAAACAATATATCCAATGACATCAGAAGTGGAATTGCTCGATCCTAATATCATATCATCATATCCATCCTTATTGAAATCACCAATGCTGCTGACTGCATAAAACTGTGCAGGGCCAGATATTGTCATACCCCAAGTAAAACCCTGGTATAAAGTTATATGTGATATTTGATAATCTTGAAAATAGTTCCCATATACTATGTATACATTGCCTAGATCTGTTGCAATTGCAATGTCAGCAAGATCATCATGATTAATGTCGCCCACACCACTAATTGAAGTTATATTCTCATCTAGCTCGAAGTAAAATTTAATACCATATTCATATGTTATATCATATAATGATGGAAAAGGTGGAATACCAGTACTGGCTCCATAAATAATGAAAGCATTTGATTGCTGTTCAACTGCTACCAATATATCGACAAAGCTGTCTCCATTGAAGTCTCCTGGCAACACACTTACCAACGCCGTTGTTGGTTGTGGTAAAATGGACGCATTCAACTGAACAAAGCTTATACTTGATAAGCCATTTAGAGGAATGGGTCCGGTGAAGTCTGAAGCACCCAAAACTACGTAACTGCTTCCGCTTTTACTACTGATACCCGGAGCACTAATTAAAATGTCAGCGTATCCATCTCGGTTGATATCACCGATCATAGTGACGGACTGTCCTGTGAGAGAATTCAATTTGGCACCAACCAGTTGAATACAATAGTTTGAATCAACTACGTCTATATTATTTAAGCTATTTCCTCCTAATATCAAATAAGCGGCCCCAACTTCTCCAACGGCAAAAGGTGCTCCAATTACCACATCATCGTATCCATCATATAGCCTCCACTTACCGAGTAACCAAAACTCTCTTGAGCTCCATAGATGGCGATTCCATATGTGCTAGTTAATGATACAATGTTTAGAGTGGAAAGAACGCCTTTGTAATTACTTGTGCCATATATTACATAAGATGCGCCAATATCATTAACACCTGTACTGCCAATAACAATGTCAGAGTATTGATCAGAGTTGAAACGACCTGCAGAGCCAAGTGAGTAACCAAGATTATCAGAACCGATGCCGTTTATTACAAATCCATCCATTGATGTCATTCTTAAAACTGAAAGACTGCCAGATGAATTCCTGCTTCCATAGATAAGATATGCTGATCCTGCATAGTCAATACATTCACTACATCCAACTAATATATCATCTAAGCCATCGTTATTGAAATCACCTGCTGTTGAACATTGCGAACCGAAATTGCTTGAAGATGATGGACCATGGATTATATAACCTTTAGTTACACCTATACCACTCAAATTTATACCAGACATAATATCTTTAGATCCATAGACAATAAAAGAAACATGAGAGAAACCAATTCCGATCAAAAGATCATCAATACCATCTCCATTGAAATCTCCAGCAGTGTTCATTGAGACATGAAAGTTATCATTATTAGGATTTGAAGAGTATGCATAATAATGAGGTTGTGTATCATCATCTCCCACCTCTATTGAAGTGTTAAATGAAAGAGAATATTGAATTTGACTGTTAAAAGAAATACTGCTCAGACGAGAAGATCCGTATATTATATAGAAATTTATAACGACATTGTTATTCAAAGTAGTGTTTAAAGTGTTGAAAATAATATCATTATAACCGTCATCATTAATGTCACCAATCCCTCCACAGTTTCCGAAGTATATCTGCTCATCAGCACTTACAGTAAATTTAACAACGTTGGTGCTTGATTCCAAGTCAACATTTAAACTATTATAGGTGCCATACACCAATAAACATTGTTGTTTGGATTGAATAATATAATCCTCATAACCATCAGCATTAACATCGCCAACCCAATGAGTGGCAAACCCAGTAGCTGAATTTTCTGGTAAACCATTCAAAATAAAGCCTTTGTTGTAAGTGTCTAGGTTAATTGCTGAGTACAAAGCCGCATGACAGAACCATCGAATCATCATGATGAGACAATAGAAGCTTATCAAAGAAATATCAGAAAGCGACATTTGTTATTATGTTATAATATCGTTGGTAATGTGGTAATGGAGTTGGTACACTTTATATGTTTTACTTTTATTTAATTTAATTCAATTGAAGAGCTTGAGAGATCAGAATATATGATATGTTAATGTCAAAACTTAAAGTTATTACTGGACTATTTTTGCATTTTATGTTATGACAAATGAACAAATGAATTGTTAAATTTTATTGCTATTCCAAAAATCCATTTTATTCTAAATTACAGAAGTACAGAAAAGTTAATATTACTTGAATAAAATCGATGGATCCACTCAAAGAACCTCCATATCTCCATATCGATACAAGTATTCAAGGAGGATGGAGGGTGAGTTGGAATATAAAATAATCGATTGAATCATTGAATCATTTTTAATACCGTTAAGTACTATGTATTTTTATAATTACCAATATTATAAGAAAATTAATATCCCTAACTTTACATTATTTTTAAAAATAAAATAATAAGAATACCTGGAATATAATAAGAATACCCTAGATACCAAAATTGGAAAATTGGACTTGTGTAGACTATTGTCCATTACTTTATTTAGTTTATTAATTATCATCATCCCATCCCACATAAACCGTAGAATAATGTAACTGTATGTGTCATATCGTCATATCGTACCTCTATAATTGTACCAATTTACCTTTACTATGTATTTCGTTGATGTTCAACTATAAAACAATATCCAAAATCATTTGATTATTCAATTATTATGTTTAATGTCAACATCCATGTCCTTATCTGATACTTCTCATTGTTTTGAACGAGATCACACAAGTGATGTTTGTAGTATATGCTATGGTGTCTGGCCCTCTGCTGATGGAATAGTTTCAAAATATTACAATTGTGTTACATGTGGTATGTGGCGTAATCATTCAATTTACTTTTCTGCCACTGTCATGATACAATTTCTTGTTGAAACAATAATAGGATTTAAAGTACATTCAGGTTGTCGCAACCTTACATCAAATCTTTCAATCGAATGTCAACCGAGTTTGATTTTAGAGAAACCGAAGCTGTCCTCAGGTATGAAGGGTTTTCATTTCATGTTACATTGTTACATTAGACCTTCCAATTAATTATGTTAATTTGTCAAAACTATAAGGAGAGCTATTCATCAAATTAAAGCAGATTTATGATATCAACTGCTCTTCTGGAACGATATTGGTATGATAATTCATTGAATCAAATTTTAACTATTTTTCCAATAATTTTTCAATGTTATTATTTAGTATGGAGTTTTTCGCTTCACATTTTCTGGCGAATATTTCAGGACTTCAACATCAGTAAGTAAAATGAAAAATAGATTTACAGTATTGCTAATGTCTATTTGAGTTTTAAATTTGCAATAAGTTTATTATGCATTTATTCATATTGTCAGCAGTTGTGACATATAGATATACTTAAACATTATTGGGAATTAATAATTGTTATCATTGTTACTATCATTGTCTAGATTTCAAATGAACGGGAATGCACTTGGATTCATTCCAATGCAATAAATGATAAATTAAATCCATTAAATATGGTGAATTCACTTGTTATTGACAATCATATGATAGAAACTAAAGGTAACTTTGCAACAATAAAAATATCTAAACATTTGATTTTATTATAATTGAAAACTAGATAATGGAAGCAATCCTTTCTTATTAGAAATCGAAGTATGGAAAAATTATATGATGGGGTAAGTTTTATTTTACTAGTACTTTTTTGTTTTTACTTTATTTTTCTGTATCTATACAGCGTCTTTGATAGTGCCTTATGTACTTGTGAAATCGACATTAGTCCAGCATTGCATTATCCACATAAAACAATAGAAAGGTAATCAATATTTTTATATGATTTTTATTTTTAATTATTTGTGTTATATCTCTTTTATTATGTTTGCTAGATGGTTTGCAATAAATAATTTGACAACAACTGATACAGAGCAAGATAACATTTCGAAAGTACTCGTTGAATTCTTATTTATTCCACATAACACTTCGAAAATAATAGCAGATGAAAATTCTAGCTTACCAAAAATAGCCAAGATCAAATCTAATGATCTAATCGTGGAGAGTATTTATCCTAGTACTGATAATAATACAGATGTTGATTCTGAAAAAATTCTTCAAGAAATGTTGGAAAATTATACGAATAGTTTAAAAGAAGAGCTTTCTGTACAGCATAATTCATCAATTTTATCAAGTGATTTAAGTATAGTTAGTGATATCATTCATCCACATACAACACATGAAATTGAAAATGTTACGACGGGTGGCATTACCTCCACTAATGTTGATATTATCATGCTCAATGATCGTCAAGTTGGCCAAAGCCATTTTGATGATTATAGTAATAATTATAATAATAATTACAATGAAAATAGTAATAATAATATTGATAATAATAATAATAATAATAATAATAATAATAATAGCTACGAAAGGCATGATTTGATTATAAAATTAAATAAATCCACTGATGAATCAGTCTATTCGAATTCAACAAATCCTCTCACATCACCAATCACACCTGACTTAATGATGCAATCAATTTCAAATTTTGGTGAGCAAACGGTCGCTTATGTTAGCAATTTCTTTTATGAATTAGAGCAACCTGATAAAGAAGAATCAAGAACATTTCCAAATCATGAAAATATTAATTCTGATCCACTGATTAGTCAAAGTTCTTCTAATAATATAAATATTTCCTATTCAAATACTATAATTCTTGATCCTTATCATTTAAAATCTAATTATATTGGTATTATTCACCTTCATATTATTTCAGCATTTAAATATGATGTGAAGAGGATAGATGATGGTGATCATTACATATCCATTCATTTAACAGATGATAGTAATCCTGTTGATTTAATCACTTCAAAACCTTTTTTATTTCATACATCAAAAATATATGCTTCAGCAACTCCTATTTTTAATTCGAAATTTTCTTTTAAAGCAAAACATTTTCGAAATAAAATTATTATGTATTTAATGGATGCTAACTCAAATCGCAAAGTTGGACAAGCATCATTTTCAATTTATCAAATAATTCAACGTGATTGTGATGAAGAAACTTATTCGAAATGGGATAATAAAAATTCAGAAAACATCATTTTTTATGATATTAATGATGATACAAAAGAATTAGGATATTTTTCATTAAAAAGATTATTTGAAGAAAATCAAAATTTATTTACATCTCAATGTGATAAGATTGTTACAGCAAGTGAAACTCCACCTGAGAATCTTTCAGTTGAAAGATTAGCTTTACATATCGCGCGTTTCTCTTCCATTATTGATTTATTTACATTATGGTATACAGAATATGAAAATATTATGAATTGGAAAGATTTTTTCTTAACAAGTATTTTATTATTATTATTTTTATATTTAATTATTATGATAAAAGCAGAATATTTCTTATCAATTCCACTTTTTATTATTATGTTATTAATGACAAGAATGATTTATCGACGTAAATCTGGTCTTTATAAATCATATTATATTCAGAAAGGTTTACCTAAAGAAATACCAATCACATATAAACCAGTATCTGTTTTGAAAATATCTGTTTTAGGATTTAAAACAAATAATAATAATTCATTACAAAAGAAACCAATTGTTAAAGTCTCTTTTTATCCTATGATTGATAAAAATTCAAATAATAGTAATAATAATGACACATCATCAACATCCAATGGATCTACGGTTACTGATGATAATAACAATAATAATGGTAATAATAATAATAATAATGGTAATAATAATAATAATAATAATAATAATAATAATAATAATAATAATAATAGTAATAATAATGATATCAATAATATTGTATTAAATAATGAATCTGAGCAAATTATTGGTTATTTTGGTTCATTAAATAAGGGATTAAATTTTGATAATTTTAAAAAAATAAATCGTAATAAAAATCAAATAAGTGAAACAGTTACTCAGTTAATGACTAATATTGTGAAAACAACCACAAATAATTCCAATACAAATAATAATAGTAATAAAAATAATGCAGTTTCTGACTTTGAATTTAATGTTGATAAACATTTAATATATAATATTAATGAGCCGTGGCCATTGAATAAAAGTAACAATGGTAATAATAATAATAATAATAATAATAACAGTTTGATTGATTATATAATAAATGAAAGAAATATGAAAACAGAATATTCTGAAATATGTTTATTATATCCAATAATACAACCTCTAACATCATCATTAAAACTTTCAACACAAGATTATAATTATATTTTCTCGAATGAGAAATCGTCGAATCAATCAAATTTATTAAAAAAATTGAAAAGTAGTGAGTTTTGGCCATGGAAATATAATAAAGGAATAATATTGTTAACATTACAATATGATAGTTCTGCCAGTTTTATTGATAGTTATTCTGAAGAATTCGTTCAAATTAGATTATGTGATTTAGTAAATAATACATCATATTCTGAGGGAATAGTAGGAAAGGATTCATCAACACTAGAGAGTTATGACAGTCAAAATGAAGTAATAAAATGGTTCACAGCCACAAAGACAATGAATGGATATGCTTTGGTAAGTGTTCACTGAATCTCCTATCAATGGAGGACTTCCAAAACTACCACAGATCACTTGGATAGGGGCTTTGTGTTTTTTGTCACAAAAAGTGTGGAGACGTTTTGCGGCGATTCCATACTTTTGTGGTGCCACAGCTCCCATTAAGCTGATTTGATATCTTCATATTTTTGTGAAAAAATGCCAAATTTTGGAACGTCCTCCATTATTATGATATGCAATTTTTAATTATTTTATAAATGTTTTTAGTCTGATCCGACAGTTTCTGATGGTACAATCACAGGAAGTAATCATGATAATAGTATGAATGGAGATCAAACACAAGTACTAGTCAGACTACAACTCGAGTTGAAGTAAGTCATTCCTTTCATTAATTATCAATAAGTGTAGATCTTACAATATATTCATTGTGATTTTGTTTTTTTATTATTTGTTATGATTAGGAGCAAGAAGTCTAGCTTGCATCCTTCTATTGATGAGATCGAAACAAGCATGTAAGTCACTCTTTATATTATAAATTATTAACATGAACATGTTTGAATAATGTATTAATGAAACTTCATTTTTAAAATCTACTCAAAATAACTTTAAATTATTTGAAATTTATCAAATAAATTAATGAAAAAAATATAATGATTTAAACAATACAAACTGGAAATAACCATTATTAATATTATTATCTGTGGTTATTAAATTATTATTAAAAAATTATTTATTATTAAATTAATAACCATTGAAAGAATTATTTTATTATTATTTTATTTTTTGCAAATAATGTATAATAATCTTAATAATATTACTATTCATATTATACGATGCCAACAAAAATAACCTATACAATACAATACAATAAACTGATAAATTTATATAAATGTATATATTATTATTTTCATTCATTAGTAGTAGTAGTAGTAGTAGTAGTAGTAGTAGTAGTAGCTCACTGTGATGGTTACTTCTTTTATTTATATTATTACACAAATCATAATAATCATAAATCAACATTTATACAATTATTATTAATTATATTATGTATCATTATTTCATAATCAAACTATTTTTTATTATCATTATTATGATATTTCTCCATTTTATGGTCGATAAGTTTGAACAAAAAAATAAAACATGCAATTATCATTTTAAACATTTATTATTTATTATTATTATTATTGTTATTTGTAGAGCACTTCAAGATATCTTATCAAATAAAAAGGTGAAAAGTGAAAGTACGATTTCTGTTATTTGGAATCTTCGAGACAATATTAAGTAAGACTCATATCATATCAATCATTCCACATATTATTATTGAAGAAATAAGTTATATAAATCATATTATTATTATTTTTTTTTTATTATTATTATTATTAAGATACATTCTCTTACTTACATTAGATAATAATAATAGTTATAATAATTTTTTGTATGTTAAATAGACATATTCAAAATCTTATGAATTGGTTATTGGATTTAATCGAAAGTTTCAAAAATATTTTGAATTGGACGAACCCTTCCAAGGTACAGTCATTAAAATATATTATTTATTATTAATATTATATTACCACTTGTTCCACTCCCTTATTTCCTCACATATCAATGATTTTTGAGACTTAAGCCTTTAAAAACAACATGATTAAACAATCCCTTCTATTCGCCAATTATTTTTTTGTTATTTCCCATGTTTCTAACTAATCTTTGATTACCATCAATAACAATTTTAATTAAACTAAATTAAGTGGTCGGATATTTTAACTAAACATAGATACTATGACTTCATCATGATGAATTAATTGGTATTAAACACTTTTTATTTAATTCGGAAATAATTCCTTTCCTTTTTCTTCACACAATTATAATTGATTTTATTGTTGTAAAGATGTTAATAGCTCATAAGAGTGACTTCTCATATGATGTTATCATTAGTTATGATGAATAATATTGACATAGTATTATGATCCCTCATCATTACCATATTCTATCATACTTATTGTGAATGACGTAATTATAATATTTTTTTAATCATTTTATTTTTGATTTAATAGACATTTCCTATCTACATGGCTGTTATAGCTGTATGGTTGATAACTATCATTATTCCAGGAAGAATTATTATTCTTATAAGTAAGTTATATTAGATAATTTTCGTTTCAATAATAAAAATGATCCCCCCAGTTACAAATAATTCAAAGCTGAATTCAAGCTATTGAAGAAACAGTGGAAGGAAATAAAATTAAAAAAAATAAAAATAGACATTCTGATTCTGAAGCTAATAAGCCAATGACATGGAGTTTACATGAAGGTTTGGTACTGCAGAATCAGAATGTCTTATTTCATTATTTTTGTTTGGATTTCTTCCGTTGTTTGCTCAATAGCTTGAGTTAAAATAAATATTATTTTTTGTTGGATCGGGGGGGGGGGCGTTGCAAATATTCCTATTGTGACACACAGTAAAATGATAAATTCTAAATTTTGTTTCGAAAAATCTAAATTTATTGTTTCGAAAATGAAAGCATTATGCTGATAAATATCGTGTCACAGTAGGGCATCTCTTAATCATAAATAAATTCTCTACGGTCTCTAACCCCCTTTCTTGTGTGTTGTTTATAGTTGGATTATATCAATTCTTTTTCATATTATTACCTGTGCCAGAGACACCAATCGCAATGATACGATTTTATAATTATTTACAATCGATTCCAAATGATGATGACTTAGATCATATTTATCAAAAAGATAAAATATCATTTATTCAAACAAAAAAACAAGCGAGATTCGATTTAATTCAAAGAAATAAGGATAAGTTAGTATTAAAAACGAAATGGAAGAGTAATAATTGTTATATTAAATTGAATGGAAACAATAATAATAATGCTAATAATAGTAATAATAATAATAATAATAATAATAATAATGCTAATAATAATAATAATAATAATAATAATAATTTTTCTAGTAATAGCAATCATAATTATAGTAATTATGGTGTGTTAGAAAGTATTAATATTAATAATAATCATGATGAAAGTCGTTCTAATTCGATATTATCGAATGATTGGCAGTTAGTTTTCATTCTGCTGCAAGGTAGACGGTTGGTATGGTGGGGTTGTGAAGAAGATTATGATAAAGGATATGTAAGAATATTATCATATCATTTTATTGACCAAATTTCCTTTCATTTATATAAACATATGATTGATTTTCACTGTTTTTACTATGTTAGGAGGCACTAGGCCAATTATTATTGTTTGGTCACACAGGTTATACTGAAGCTTCAATCACAGACAAACTCCAAGTGAGATTGAATATGATAATGATAATGATTATTCGAATAATATTAATAATTATAATAATCACAATAATATATATTCAGAAGTTTGATATAAAGAAATGTGTTTTTACTCACACAAAATATAATATTTGTTGTAGATTATTCAAGCTGATCATCACTTATTAGTTGCGATATTTGGAATGGATATATTTAATGTACCACAGAAGATAACTATGCTGTGTCAGAACGATAAGAATAAAGAAGATCTCATCAGATCAATCGAAGAATTAGTTGATAAATAATGAACAAATAATGCATTTTATGATATTATTATTTTTATTATAAAAATAAGGATTGATTACTTTTTTCTTCAACAATTAATTATTTCTTTTCATGTGATTCATTCGGTTAAGGATTAGGTTAGAGTTAGGTTGGATATGATTACTTCCCACTTCCTCTGTCAGACCTTAGATCAAGGGGATTGGTTGGACAATATAAACATTCCGAATCAACATCAGTCCATTCGAGTTTCTAATCGCCTAACGTTAATCTACTCTAGGATACTGTAATCCTAGTAAGTAGTTCCATCTGACAAAGAATTGTTGTAAAGGTCTTGTTTGGGGCTTGGGCATGCTGAAGCTCTTAATTAGGAAAAGAAATAAGAATCAAATAAGGTAAATTGGACTTTACTTAGTTTAATTCGAGTTGATGAACTCAAGTTAAGACGAAGGTGATACATCCTTGGTAATTTTAGAAAATCTAACAAATGTTAAAATGAGAAATAATAAAATAAATATTATGATCATATTTGTCAGAAAATAAAAGTGACAAAGCGTGTTTGTATGTTTTTTATGATTGAAAAGGACAAAACAAAGATATCATTCAATTGTGTGTTGGAATAAAGTCATTATTTGATGAACAATAATGTATGAAAATAATGTATAATCTAATAATATTCATTTAAATAATATAAATATGTTAAGTTTGCATGTAAAGAATACTTTTATTTAAGAAGTTTCTCTCATATTAGCACAACTGTAGTATCGTGCGTGAATGTTATATTACATTATATTTCATAGAATATATGGAAAGTTGAACTCTGCACAACAAAACATCAACAGAGTTAAGAGCTGCTGTTAACAAAGCCCTCCTTTCATTCATCCTTTATCCACTGCCAGTAATAGTTATAATAAAAAAAATAATATAAAATATATTATTGTAAAAAATATGTCATTCATTTTTAAGTTAAATTTTAATTAAATGTCATTCCAATTAACAGCATATAAATCATGTACTATTTCAAATATAATACTTGATACGATGATAGACATGTCGTCATGTCACAGATATGATAAATATGATGGGATAAGCTCGGTTAAAGCGATGACTACTCAACAGAAGGCATATTTATAGGTTCAATTGAACAATAATTAAGATCTTATTATCATTTATCATCGGAATAATACTACTATTAACCGATGATGTATTTGTCATTAAATTCTTTTGATATTTTCAAAATGTCTTTCACATTCTTTCCCAAGCCCCCTTCGCTATTATTATTATTATTGTTGTTGTTATTATTATTATTATTATTATTATTATTATTAGTTTTATTAATTAATTGATTCATCTTCTGTGAAGTATTCTTCACATTATTTACATCATTAAATAATGAATGAATTAAATTTCGTAACATAATAATTTCTTCATTTTTATTATTAATTATTTTGTGAATATCATTTATTGAAATAGACGATAATTCTTCGATAGAAGGCATGTAAGAATTATTCCACTCATTATTAATATTTTCATTGTTTTTATTATCGTCATTATTATTGTTATTATCATCCATTGAAAACATTATAGTAATATTTTGCAAGTCATCCATTCTTTCAGATAACAGCGATTCGATTTGAGTTTGCTGTGTTTGGAATATAATATTTAATGATTCACATGATTTGTTGGCACGATTTGATAACTTTTCAATCTAAAAAATATTATTATTATTATTATTATTATTATTATTATTATTATTTTGAAAATAAAATAATGTTTAATTGAACATTAATCATCGTTTTAGTTATTTTCAACCAAAAATATAATTATTATGATAGTAGAAGCGTATGATAATAATATGCTAATTTAAATTGAATATTTATTATTATAATTGTTTTTTTATTATTTACTTAAAAATTAAATATTAAAATGCCAAATGCTTTTGCAAAATTGATGAAGAAATTATTATCATTATTATTGTTTAAGATACCTCTAATGTCGCACTGTAAGCATCTTCTAGTACGATATTCAGTTCATTCATTTGATTAGATTTTTCATCAATTGAATTAATTAATGAAGAATTCTCTTGTTTCAATAATCTTAATTCATTATTAACATTTTCTAATTGTTTGGTGGAGAAATTCCATGATCTATAATATGTAATTAAGGTGTGGTTTGATAATTATCTAACAATAAAATAAGCTTTGAATATGATGTGGCATGTTCATCAGTTCATCTATCAAAAGTTATAATTATTAGTGAACTCATAGCAGCTCATTCACGACTTAGGCAAGGCCATAACAAGAAAATTAATTAACAAGAAAAACTTAGTTGTGCTCGGTAAGGGGCTGTTTTCTAAAATTTCACTAAATTTTTGAATACTTATTTTTTGTGGATTGTTTTTCGCGTAGGATGTTTATGTAATTTGATCTACAAACTGATAATTCTTTCATATATTTAAATATTATTCACCTTGTTATTAAATCTTTCGCTTCTTCCAATGCTATTTTTTCTTGTTCTTGCTCATGTAATTTCAGCTCAACATCATCTAATTCCATGTTTAGTTTTAATACATCATTCGATAATCGTAGCACTTCACTCTCGAGTTCCTTGATATGAAGGGACTCTTCCTCGGCATGGTCAGGTAAGACACTTGATCCATAGATTATACCTGATAATTTTGTTGCTTGTCTATCAACACTTCTTTTTAAAGCTAATCTTTGATTTTCAAATTTCTTTGCTTCTCTTTGACATTCTAATGCTTGATTCTTGGCAGAATAAAAGTCTTCGGCAGTTACTATCCTTACCGACCAAAATAAATGTTTCGCTCTCACTGTAATTACAGAGAATTCATTGATAAAAAATAGTGAAATAAAGCTTGTGAAATACATTTATCGTATAACATTTATTGTATAAATATACAAGCAATAGATAAAGGCAGCTGTTTTATGGGTAATAAAATTTTTATATTAAGTCAATTAATTCACATTTTGCGTAAGAGTTGTCCCATGTTAAAGTGCATGCAGAGGGGGATTGAGCTTCTAGTGTACCACATACTGCTGCTTCGTGCGATTTATATCTATAAATACCAATGAAAATATCGATGACATGAAAATTATTATACACCCAAAGTCGAAGGAGGGCCGGGGTTACAAACGAAAACATTTAATTGAGATAATAAAGTAATAACACGAACTTAAGTTTGTACAGTAAGCTATGAAGGAAACTTTAACAATATTATGATGGAAAACCATTATTATTACCTTGTATAAGGAATTTTATTTTCTCCATTAATTGAAACGCTAAATCCAATATCGAAGTTGTTGGTACTGAACCTCCATACGATTAATTGACGAGACGGAATATTGAAATGATGTGTTTCTGAACGATGTACCACACATTCATTGGAGGGTACATTAATTAGTAACAAATCATGAACTGATAAAGGAGGTTTTGGAACACAATCACTCATACTTGTTGCTTCTTCATCAAGAAATAGTAATAATTCTTCAGATGTAACAACTTCGTGATGAGATAGTAAGCGTTGCAGATAGTTATCCAATGCAGTTAATTGCTCACTGATATTTTCTTTGAGTTCTTGACGAATTCGAAATTGATTATGCTGCTGCTGTGCAGATGAACGAGAGAATTTAGGAGAATCTAATGTGTTTATTATCGAGTCACGTAAAAATACAACCGAACTTTTTCTATTATCATTATTACTCATCCCACCTCCTACTGACTGAGGTTTAGTTGGGGATAAAGCATGAGGATCTTTTGACAAAATTTTCTCAATTAGTGACGTTGCTGCGAGGGGCAATGGTGAGATATTGCTGCGTGGGAATTTTTTCCTTAACCTACGATCAAAATCCACAAAATCTACATAAGTTCTATCCACTTGAAATGATAATGATTCCACTTGTATTTGAATTACAAAACAATGTTTGTCATAAGTATAAGGATTATTTATAGAGTAGTATTCTTGAATAAATATTTTCATTGGTGTGACATTGTTATTATGTGAAGAAGATGATTGTGGTTGATGATGGTTAGTAGTAAGAGAGAATGATGATGATGAACTGAATTGACCACTAATATGTCTGATATCCATTGCGCAAAAATACTTAGACAAGAAATGTTCCACTTACAGTAATTTGTTAAACAGAAGTGAAACCTGTTTAAGTTTACTTGAAAGCTTGAAAGTGAATGGATGAAATTTTTAATCTTTTAATAGTCTTTACTTATAAGTTTTATTTGAGCAAAATTACTGCATATCGGCAACGCTAATTAAAAACAAATGAGTTATCCATCATCCAATTACAACCATATTATATACAGTACTGTATATTATTGAAAATAATTAAAATTTAGTTATTAGAATACGGTAAAAACACCGATGAAAAGATACCACACCGTCGTTTCATTCATCATTCAATTCATTCATTTGGTTTACAGCATAGAACTCATCACTCCAACAACTAGACGACATCAAAATCTAACTGAAGAGTACCGGCTTGGCTCAAATTTTTCCTATGTTGATAGCGGTACAAGGCTTAGAGCTTAAGAGGGCTCCTTGAGCTTTTTCCTCTTGTCTAGTTGCACCTTTTTGATTTGCTCCGTTAATTTTTATTAATTCATTCATTCAGAATTACATACCGGTACATCTTGTTGGGATTATTGTAAATTTTACTATTCCAGTATTGTAAATTTTTAATATAAAACAAGGGACTGGTCAAGTACTACAAACATAAAACACATAAAATTATAAAATTTGCAGGTATTAACTTTTGCTTTCTTTGAAAAGTTACCTTTTATTAAGTTTATTCGTTTAATACTGCAATACTACTGTTATTAACTAAAAATTAATTGATATACTGTAACTGTTTACTACTGCTTATAATAAAAAACTAATCGAGATAATTGTTAATTAAAATTATGGTTTTGTTTTTTCAAATATCGTTTGTGGAAATTGTGTTTAATGAAAGGTAGTTTCTCAATATTAATTATCGGTATGTAGAAGCGGAGAAGCGGCTTAATTCAACCATTTAAATAATCTTAAGTAATGAATAGTGTTCATGAGTATGATAATGAGAGCACTGAATCGTCAAAGCATTGTGAAAGTATTTTACTGCTATTGATTGATGGAATACTATTAGAAGAATCGTTGGAGGTTAGAAATGATTGTATATTTAGTTAACTTATACTAACGCAATCTATCTATACTATTGTTTTGACCAGGCGATATGGTCTGTTAAGTCCAAAATGGTAAATTTAGACGATATTTATGATGTAGAATCATTGAATTCTTTCGTTAGACGTGAGCAACTGATGGCAGGTTGATATCACATAAAATAATCATAAAATTTACAATTTTTGATAAATACCTGTGCGGAGATAATAAGTTAATTTTGTAAAATATTTTTGCAGAACAACCAAAGTTGAAATATTCCTCAGTGACGCAGACTTCCGTTGTTGGATGTCCCATTTGTAAAGAATTAGTTGCAGGGAAGCGATTTGCACCGCATTTGGAAAAATGTATGAATGGTGGTAAACGAGGCGCTCGAAAATACAGTGAAGTTTTTGATATGAATGAAATAGAACAGATAAAGATATCAAAACCGAAGAAAGTGGAGCCGAATGATCCCTATCCGAATTCTTTAATCATTAGAATCAAAATTAGAAATGGAGGTGAACACTACATAATATTTTTATAAAACTATTTTTATTTATTTTTTTTTATTTTTTTTTAATCTAATAGAACCCAGTGGAAATACAGTGAGAATGGGTGCTAGTATGGAGGAATTTGAACAAAAACAAATTCATAATACCTAATATGATACCTAATTACTAATTACTAATTTTCCAAACTGTAAAATAATATTCTTTCGATAATGCTTATATCTTTTCTGTACAATCCTGCATAAATCAATAATCCGTAAAGCAAACCGCGTTAAGATGAAATGATATTAATGACATTGATATCATTAGCGTAGAATATTTTCTTAAATGAATGTATAAGAGAAATTTATCGTTAAAAAACTGTCACAACTACTGTATATTTTCAATCAACATTTGCAGGAGATCTTTTCAATGCAATTGTTAATATTATGATTATTTGTATTTTTTTGATCTATAAATGTGTGATTATATTTATATTAAATGGATATCGAAAACCGTTGATGCCTCTTTAGCTTAGTGGTAGAGCATTCCCTTCGTAAGGGAAAGGCCGCGTGTTCAATCCACGCAAGGGGCTACCAGCACTTTTTGTATATTTTTCTGAAATGTACTCATATGCCTTATTATAAAACAATTAAAATAATCTTTTAATAATTGAAAAAAATCTTTTTGCTTTTCAAATCGCTTTTTACTATAGTTTTACATGAACCGACCGACGACCGTTACGCCGTTTGTCTGCTTATCACTTTACCAGTTTTCTTATTTAGCATTTTCATAGTTATGATTATATAAAGGTGTATAGAAACACTAAGATTATGCTTACAAACGGTTGGAGTTAAATATGGATAATGAAAATTCAATTGATATGGAAATTTTACCATCACAAATTAGTAATATTGAGCCAACAATTAAAGGAATAGAAGATGTTAGTGATACCATCAACTTAGATACTAGTAGACAAAATGAAAAAATCTTCAATTCTAATTCTCCTTTAAGTAACACGATAGCCAAGAGCAATTATGATTTAACAAATAACGGATTAGAAGATGAAATCGTCAACTTAAATACTATAGACAATGAAAAAATCTTGAATGCCAGTTCTCCTTTAAGTAACACGATAGCCAAGGAAGAGCAAAGCAATTATGATTTAACAAATAAAGGATTAGAAGATGTTAGTGAAATCGTTAACTTAAGTACTATAGACAATGAAAAAATCTTGAATGTTAGTTCTCCTTTGAGTAACACGATAGCCAAGGAAGAGCAAAGCGATTATGATTTAACAAATAAAGGATTAGAAGATATTACGGATATCACCAACTTAGATACCGTATCGAATGATAAAATCTTGAATGTTAGTTCTCCTTTAAGTAACACGATAGCCAAGGAAGAGAAAAGCCCAAATAAAAGAAAGAAAAATAAACAGAAGAATAAATTATCAAATCTATTATGGTTTGATTTTATAGAATCTCCAACTGTAGATATTGTCCGAAAACAGTTATCTATCCACGAAAGAGCACTCGATAAAATTATTGTAAAAGTAAAATCAGTCATATGCTCTGCAATCCCAAAAGAGAAGAATTCAATTGCACTATTTAAGCTTAGTATACTTCCTTTACCAGCAAAAATAACAACATTGCGCTCTGTGCAGTCATCAGGAAGTTTAAATAATACTCATATATCCGATTCTGTTTACGAGTTTGGGTCAAAATCTGCGTTATTATCAATGAGTATGGGAGATGCTAGAAGTAACTGTTTCAAAAAGGGAGAATGTCCTCGTATTCACTTGATATTTATGATACAAGGAAGTAGTAATTACATAGCTACTGCTTCACTTTATTTACCCTCAATTCTTGTTGCAAATCCGGGAGATATGTTATGTATTCCTATGAAATCAATAAACGAAGATGGAGAAACTGTAAACACAACAGCAATAATTGAAATAGGTGATACTACGAAAATTAATGCATTTGGAAATATTCTTAACAATGATATTAAAGAGCAAGCAAAAGTCAACTTAACAATAAATGGTTTAGTAAATTTTGATGAAATCGCCTCCTATAAGGATCAGTTATTATGTTCCGTTTCATTCCTCGCAAATGGATATAGATCAGAAATCAATCGAGGAAGATATATACCACAAAAGAGTTCATTCGACCTTTCCTCTTCCATCACATTTTCACCATTACTACCAAAATATGATATTATTGAAGTGGCGATTAGGAAAGGTCCCTTACCTGACGATGATTTGGGGAAATGTTGGATTCCTATAGAAGTACTCAGCAATTCTGATTCTATGCTGAATAAACCTTTACATCATTCAATGTGGAAATATGATACAGTATCAATGACAGAAACCATTTGTTCGTGGGGATGTATAGTTACCATTGATTCGATTGACTTGCTTCAAGTCAAAAATGATAATGACAATATAAATAAAGAAGATGTATTTGATAAAGAAGAGCCATTAGTTTCAGCATGGATGGATCCAACCCCTCAACAACCTAAAACATCCATTGAACCAATCCCTAATTTTAAGTCTTCTCAAGGTCATTTAATTGTTGCATGTAAAGGCTTTTTTTCTCATGTTCAAAAAAATGAAAAGCCTTGGATGAATTCTAAATCATCATATTTTGTGGAGGTTTTGCTGATGCCTGAAGGAGTTCGGAAACGAACCGAAGCTTCTTTTGCAATATCAGAATCAAAATCTGAGAGTATTAATGGTTATATTGCATGGGATAAAATGCTAAAATTTGGTTTGACTTGGGCTTTACAGCAGGTATATCCTATTTTTACAACTATCTTACAAATAATCAATCTATTAATCATTATATTTGTTATAATACAGCGAAAAGTTTCGAGTATAAAAATTAATTTGTGTACAGAAGCTGGAAATACTCGTAATGCTTTGGTAAAAATAATTGGTTCTTTTTCTGTTGATTTGGCTTCTATCGCTCAATCACCGGATAGCAACTTAATGTGTTTGATGCCAATTTCTTCATCTCCAACAGAAATTAAACGGATTCACAAGGAAGAAGCTAATTTATTAACTGGTATTTCTGGTTGGATTTTTGTATCATTCAAATTTGTAGAAGGATATCAAAATCTTGATATTGATAGCATAGTTGTAGAATCTGGAAAAGTGATTAACAGTGAATGGAATCGTTTATCTGATATGCCTTCTATCGCTAATCTCGGATTAACAACCTCAACTAATTTCAACAATATCATATCTTCGTCAGTGCACATTGCTTTATCAAACCTTCAATTATCAAAAGAAACATTGGAGTTATTGTTTAAGAACCGTCCAATCAATGGCAAAATAAATGTGGCATTGGCAATAATCTCTGACTGTGATAATTACTCGATAGCCACCGCCCAAATCTCGACAAATGGTGCTGTTGTCTGGAATTGTTCAGACTTTATTTTGAAATTATGTTCGGACCAATGTATTTCATCATTAATTGATTTACAATTAATAATGGAATCGGATGATCATAGCTATGAAAGTATGTCTTCTACTGTAGTTGGAAGCAGCAGTGTCATCATTGATCAACAGAAACTATTGAAAGGAATTCCAGTCAATTTTAGTTCTCCTTTAAGGAATATGTCTGGCGATAGAATCGCATTAGTCTATCTCAGTGCACAAGGTTCCTCCATTGATACTAATAATCAGTCCAATACAACTGCATCGAACTCTCATGATGATTGTATTGAAATTGAATTCTTGGATGGGAATATTTGTGATACAACTTCAGTTCATCATAAAGTGGAACCATTCTTTGAATGCTCCCTAACAAATGGAAAATCGGAAAACATTATTTGTAGAAGTCGTACTGCTTTTTTCAGAGAAGATGACAAATTAAAACAATGGAATTTATCAACTAAATTAATGTTACCACAAGGTTTAGGAGATCCAAAATCTTCTTATTCGATAATTGTGCTTTGTCGGGATGCTGCAAGACAAAATTGTCCGGAAATAAGTTGGTTTAGGATTTCCATTCCTTTACAATCGATAATGAAAGGCAAATCGATCGATAAATGGGTAAAGTTAGTACCAGTAACCTCTGATATTATCATGAATGATGGTGCAAGTCGTGTTAAAGTAAGATTCACATACCGCTCTACTGTGTTACCACCTAATGATGGTATTGGCAGTGTGTTTGTTCGATTGGATGGTATTATAAATGGTCGATCAATGGATAATGAATTAGAAAATATTTTAATGGCCGAAGCCTCTGTATCAATTCCATCATCTACCAATGAATATAAATCATCTCCAGAACAACTTGATGATTTGCATTTATTCTCTCAAAGCTCATGTGGACAAAGCAATTTTCCACCTTACATCAATGCAATAGAATCATTATGTTGTATGATACCAGTTCCAGGTGGATTGTCTGATATTACTATTGACCTAGCTTCACTCGACAATAATAAGTTTCGCACGACTTTTCCAGTAGTTTCAACGCTGCCTCAACGATCTAACACAAAATTAACTCATTTTAAATCATCAACTACAGATTTGAATTTAATAAATGCAAAAAGTAGTTCCACTAAAACCTCAAATAAGGTACGAGTTGAAGCGATATTTGTTCCACATGTTGAAGGTAACCTTCTTATCACTTGCGAAGAATTTACTTGGTATGATGCAGGACTGGTGAGAAAAGCAGAGAATGGAGATATGAACATAGGTTTAAGATATGTTGTTGGAACTGATAATAAATCAGTATTTGAGTATTCGAATGTATTGCAATTAAAACGCAAATTACAATTATTACAAACTGCTCATCCTTCGAAAAAGAAATCAAAAGAATTATTTTCACCATCAATTTCTATGGCTTCATCTAATGCCAACATGAAGTCACCTTCACCAAATAAAGCCAGAAGGAATAAAACACTTGAAAATCAAATGATATCATCTGTTCCCACAGAGATCACCAATACTTACATTATAGCAGATAATGTTCAACAACTTCATATTAACACCGCTGATATTATAAGTAGTTTAAGCCAAAGTTCAATCATTCCGTTATTTATAGATTGTTTCGAAATAGATTCTGTGTTTGAGAATAGTCCTAATTTCCTATTAGGTGTTGGTATGATTGATACCACAAAACTTTATTTTGAATCTATTCGTGCTGCAGCATCATCTTCATTGTCCGATGTTGAAAATAAACTGAAAAATGATATAGGATCTAGTAAAATTTATTCAACAGATTCTGATTTATATGACAAATTATCAGGTCAAAAAGTAGCAACCATAAAGATGAAAGTCAAATTCATTGCAGATTCTATCCCAAAATTTGTATTACAAAATATTAGTAATTCTTTAGCATTAAACAATTATGCGATTCCTACTGAATTAAGCAGATTTGAACTTGGCTTAAAGCAAACATTTATAGCTGCTGATAAAGACAGCAGTGGGTCAGTTTCAGCATCAGAGGTATGTTATGTATGGAATTTTACCTTCTCGCATAATAATATATGTGAAGTTGGAAAGTACTATGATGCCAATCCAATCCAATATATTTGTCTACAATAATATATATTAGTTCTATCTCATACAATTTCTATACTTTTTGTAAGTAAGAATAATTATTAGTTTATTTGTATCTAATATGTCTATAGTTATTAGCTATTCTAACGGATGCCTCCACCACTCACAAGAAAAAATCGAAGCCAACTTTAATTGGTTTAGAAAATTCAGTGGAATTGTTATTTAAGTACGTTTTAAAATTGTAAATCTGTCATGTAATTGGTGTAACAATAATGATTTTTTAAAAATTATAGACTTGCTGGGATTAGCTCTGATGCAAATATAAATCAAACTGATGTTCAAAATATTGTTTGTAATCTATTTCGTGAACTCGATGTCGATGGTGATGGAACAATTTCTTGGTGGGAATGGAAAACAGTGCTTACTGCGACTTTACTTGGTAAAAATCCTGATTGTGTCCATTACGACCCTATGGATGTATTGGTTGTCAGTGTTTCTGCTGCATCTTCTGCTTTAGTAACATTGAGACAACTATTTCCAAATTTTGATTTCAATGATAAGTCGAAGAAATTGAAGTTTATTGATAACAATGAATATGTCAACCAAGACAATGCAGGAGCTATCATTGATGAAGTTGGAGTAAAATTTCCATCTTCAGAATTAAATTTGAGTTCAGAAGAAAATATGGAAACTTCATCTGGTACAGTAGGTCGATTGCATTCTATGGTGAAATCCCTTCGTATGACAAATAATATTTTAGCTCGACGTTTTGAAAAAGCTTTAAAAGCTGCTCAAGTGTTGTCCATTGATGTTGATCGATTAATTCCATCATCTTCTGATCAAAATATAAGTCATGTTTTAAATAGAAGTGATGCTGAAATTATAGAAAAGAGAATTCAAGAAGCTGAAAAAGAGTCTGAATTTAATCATTCATCACTTCTTGCGATACGTCATACTGTTGATGACTTATCATTGAAATTAACAGAAGCAAAATTCGGAGCTTCTCAAAACAACAGCATAGATGTCACTAATCCGGAAGAAAACCGAGAATTAAAATCATTGAATAAACTGAAAAATGAATTGAAGCAACACAATGATAAATTGCGTGAGATAAGAGAATTGAAATCAAAACAGCTTTCAAGTCTACTTTTGTTACAGAAATTTATGAAAAATAAAGCAATTCCATACGTTAAAGCAAAGAAATTCAATAAAAGAGCCAGTCAAATATGTTTATTTTTAATGAGATGTATCACTAAAATGAAAGTTTTTAAGTTGAAGTTAAAGCGAAATAATTCATGTACTTCAATTCAACGTGTGATGAGAGGAAAATTGACTAGAAATTTACTTGAAAAACAAGATCAAAGTGTTCGATTAATTCAAAAGAATTTGAAGACTATTAATATAAATAAAATAAATGCAACGTTTAAGAAAAAGTATCGTAATTTGAAGCGCATGATAAAGTTATTATCTAATCATATTTATATAACTACGAAGATATGTTTCGAAAAACTTAAAACTGAAACTATTCATAGTAAAAATTCTGAAGTAATTCTTTTTAAAACAAAGCAATTACAATTATTATCACATCATTTCTATTTGTGGAATGCATCATGCAATGTTAAGAAAAATCAACGAATTGAAATAATTAAATCATTGGCAAGCGAGATGACATCTAAAACTATCAACGAAGCCAATGAAAATATGACACAAATTTTATTGGACCAACAATTACAGAAGCTTCAATCACTTGAAAATGAGAAAAAGAAAGCGCTAGAATTAGAGTAAGTATTTTGATGATTTTTTAACAAAATTTTATCATTTTAATCAATAATTGTTTCATTATTTTATTATTAATATTTATAGAAATCATCAACAACTTAAATCACGAATACACGAAGCAGAAACTTATCGACAAATGAAAAATAAATTGTTTGATGTGTTTCGATTTGTTGCAAAAATTCAAATGTCACAAAAACCTGACATATCTGATGTTATAAGCAATTGTTGGATACGAGAACCATTTCATAATAATAATGACAATAATAATAATGATTATTATGAATCGCTCGGCAAGGTTGAAAGTGTTGATATAACAAATAGATTAATGATGGTAAAGTATTTACATGAAAATGGAGGATTGGAAGGAAAATTTGCAACTAAATTAGTATCATTTGATCATCCATTATTACAATGGTATGCAGTTGATAATAATATAATAGTGAATATTCCAGATGATGTGAAAAACAAAGCAGCATTGATATTACAACATACAATATTGCATAGAAAAAACAATATAAAACAACAAAAGAAATCTGAATTATTATTAAAAAATAATTCTGCTTCTATCATACAAAGTAGATATTTACGTTATTCAACACATCGCAAATATATTAACTTTAATCAACGTCAAAATGCAGCAAAAGTCATTCAAAATGCTATGCGTAATAAACTTGCATGGAATCATAATAAAATGCGAGAGAAAGAAGCAAATGATGCTATAATAAAACAAGAAATGTTAAAAGCTGAAAATCAAAAATCTAAAATTGAAAAATTCCAAAGAAATCGTGCTGCTAAATTTATTCAAAGAAGATTTAGACATCAAATCAAAATAATAAAAGTTAAAAAATTAATACAAAATAAGTTACTAAAATATTATTATTATCATATGAAAAATCATCATAAAAAGCTTCTCAATAAACGTACTAATGCTCAATCAAAAGTATATAATTTCTTACGTGGTATTATATCTATGCGTAAGAGTCGTGCAATAATTAACAAACGGAAGCAAGAAACTGCTTTAGCAGCATTTCACAAATCATCTGTACCAGATATTAAGTTTTGTATGTATGATTATTACATATTATATTCAAAAGATGGTACAGAATTATATCCAAATTACGGTAAAGTTATGGATGTCAATTTAGAAACTAGAATAATGTCAGTTATATTCATGGAAAATATTCATGATTCTAAGTATCGTGGACCTATTACATATATTTCATTTGATCACCCATATATTATATGGTATTATAAATCACCAGATGTTATGACAATAATTCCAAGTCCAAGGAATATACAAGCAATGGTGAAACGAAACCGACCTAATACTATTAATGAAGCGATTGGATATCAAGTATGGATTGATAGTCATGAACCAGATGCTAAGGAAGGAGATGTCATGGTAGGATGGGTTGATAAAGTGAATCCTTATAAACAAACAGTATTAGTTGCATTCGAAACAAGTGATGGAACAACTCAATTTGAAAAAGAAGAATATCCTTTCAATTCAGATGATATTGATTGGGTTATTCCACCTCTGCCTAATAGACCAGTATCAATATATTATTCGGTTGGATTTTATGTTGAGATGAAAAGTCATGAAGTGGATGCTCAACCAGGTGATGTTTATTTAGGAAAGATTGTTGGATTCAACGCTGATGATAATACTATTCGTATCTCATTCAATACTGAACATCATGATAATTATTTTAATAATATTTATAATAATAATATTGAAAATGATGAAAATGATGAAGAATCGTTAAATTTCTTCTCGTCTGATTTGTCATGGCTACCTTTAATTACACAAAAACCATTAAAATCTGCTGTGAGTGTACCGAATAAAATCATTGATTCTATCGGATATGATGTTGAAGCCATTCATTGGAATAGGATTTGCAGAGGAAAAGTGTTCTCAGTCAACCAAAAATCGAATAAAATCAAAGTATTATTTGCAAATAATAGTAATAATGATAATAAGATCAGTTTCGAATGTGAAGAATATGATTTTGACTCACCAATGGTTGGATGGATGAATCCTTCTGCTTATATTTTGTCAGCTGTTCAACGTCCATTAGCAGCAAAAGATGCCATAGGATATGAGGTGGAGGTGAGAAGCAATGAGCATGATGCAAAACCAGGTGATATGTTTGCTGGAAGAGTTGTTGGCTTTCATAGAAATAAAAATAATCAAGAAGTAATAAGTATTGACTTTGATACCAATCAAAACTCCACAGATGTTGAAAAAATATTATTTTTATCGCCGAATATTGGTTGGATGAAGAAACCGGAGAAGAAAGATAATAATAGTAATAATAGTGACAAGAAATCATTGGAATATGTTGTGTCTACTGTCCCACGGCCAATGACAGCAAAGGATGCGATTGGCTATGAGGTGGAAGTGAAAAGTAATGAATCTGATGCCAAACCAGGAGATATGATGGCTGGGAAGATTGTTGATTATCATACTAATGAAAATAATGAAGAAATGTTGAGTATCGACTTTTCATATCTGGATGACACTTATGGTCCTGATATTGAAACTTATCTCTTTTTATCACCGCATATTGGATGGATGAAGAAACCAGACATCAAAGCAATGAATAATGATAATAATAATGTTAATATCGATAATAAGAAAGAAAATAAAGATATTTCTGATAAAATTCCTCCAATTCTCATAATTGCTGATTCGAAAGAAAATGAAAAGTACATTATACCTGATTCGAAAGAGATGCAAGGCCCTGTCGCTGAAGAAAAGAATCCAATTCCTACTCTTTCTCATGTCCCTTCAATCGAACACAAGAGCGATAGTATCGATTGTGGAAAAGAACGTAAGGTTATGAAAAACAACTCCATCGATCTAAATGAACATAAACCAATCAAAGTTGAATCGGCATCTGCTCCACCGAAGCCAGCCATAGTTAATAACAATGATAGCATCAAAATTAATGAACTCTCAACGAAAAACATTAATTTAAGTAATAATAATACTAACGATAATAACAATAATGTATTACAAAATAATAATAGTATCAACTCATTTGTTACAGTTCCACCAGCTAACATCAAAGAAGCTGTCAATTATATTGTAGATGTTTATAATAATGATCCTAGCCAAGTGAAAAATGATCCGGATGATGATAATGATATCCATGAAGGAAAGGTTATTAGTATAAATGAAAAGTCAAATATGGTGAAAGTAAGCTTCAGCGATGATCATGTCAATAATAATGATAATAAATTTGATGATTTTGAAGATATTGACTTTTTATCAAAACGAATAATTTGGATTCGAAAAGAAACTAATGATAGTCCTGCTGTTAATGATAATAATATCAATAATAATGATAATAATAATATCAATAATAATGATAATAATAATGATAATAATATCAATAATAATGATAATAATAATATTATTAGTAAAAATAATAATAATAATGAAATAATAGAAACGTTCATTAATAATAATGATAATAATAACAGTAATAAAAGTATTAATTATAACAATATTAATAATAATGTTAGTAGCGATCCTCCTGCTTTCGAGGATAGTATAGGTTGGATAATAAAGCTTCATGTTGATGATGATAATTATGTTATGTTAAAAGTGATAAGTATTGATATGATCACTCAGAAAATGATTGTTAAAGCTATATCCTTGTTTGATGGCAAGCTAGATGATGATGAAGATTATATTGATTATCATCATTTAGGAATACAATGGATTCAAAAAGAATAAATTATATTTTTATATATATTTTGTTTATTTTAAATTATATTATTTTTGTTTTGAATAAAGATAATGTTTATTATGATTATTATTATTTGAAATCAGAAAAATATTTAATCGAAATTTATTGTAATTTTTTAATTAAAATTTCACTTGAAAAAATTATTTTGACGAAATATAGTTTTAGAAATATTTCTACTAGGCTAGTAGAAAAAATGAAAATATATTTATTGGCACTTTATGATGAATAATAAAAATGATGAATTTTATTTTTTCTCCATTATTAAGTTTGACAGCAGTTTTGTACCTTTCATTGTAACAACTAGGGGAGATATATACGGTATCTCCCTTAGGTAACAAGTAAAATTATTACAAATATTTAAAAAATAATTATTGTTTTGCTTTGTTTTATTATTATATCTGTTTGATTTGTTATAATTAGAGTACACTTATTTTCTTGTTTAGTTGAGAACATTTAATCCCTGGAAACAACTAAAATAATTATTTATAATGCTAATTATTCTATTATTTTTTCTATAAATTATTGAGAGTGGCTATCATATGAACCATCTTCACTTTCGTAAAGAAGTATAGCAATTATATAGGAAATAAAAATAAAAATTAAATGATATTTTTATTCAAAATATTTGTTATAATTATTCAATTTATATAATTTTTTTTTAATCATAATTTTTTTACAAATTTTAAACATCGAATTTATCTGCTTTTACAATCTTCCCATACTTACTCCGTTTCTTTGTTGCATTTCGACTTTGTTTCGAATTATTATCTTTTTGAAAACCAGCCTTTCGATTATTTCTAAACAAAACATGACGAGAGATAATATTATTATAACTGTGCTAGTAAGTGAGTGATAATTGTGTTATTATCATTATAATATAGATAATTCGAAGACAATAATAAATCTGCTAATTACGATTGTATTATAGTAATTATTTTTGAAATGGTTTTAAAATGTCATAAAGTTAATATGGATATGTCCTTCCATAATAGAGCAATGAGTTGCCCTATGAGGTCGTGTATTTCTCTTCATCTTATTTCTATGTGAAAACTGAAAACTGAAAACTGAAAATATATGATTTGGATAACTTTACCTCCCTAAGATTTGAGCTGCAATTTCAACACTTTCATCGAAATCAAGCAATTTCAAATCGTTTTTATCAACTTTCACATCAAGTCCATCATCATTACTTGCTTCATCATCTTCATTGTCATCTTCAAGCTCATCATCATTAGCAATGATATCATTTTGAAAAGTTAATTCATCATTATTATCGTTATTAAAGTTATGAAAATGTTCAAATAATAAATCATCCTGATTATTATTATTATTAATATTATTATTATCATCGTTTTCATCACTTTTTATCATATTATCATTTGTGATTTGCACTTCAGCTGGTGTTATCGATTCCAACGAGACGATATAATCATCGGATGGAATAAAATGCATTTTCATCGAAAAAAATTTAATCAAACAATTAATATCTCTTTTGAAAAATTCTGATGCATTCAAATGAGAAGTTGAAATCATTTGTGGGAAATCAATTAATGTTATATCTTTTCCGGATTCATCAATCATTAAATTGAATTCATTAAAATCACAATGAATTAATCCACACTTTGCAAGTCTCATCAATATTGTATAGCATTGAATAAATATTTCTTCAGTATTAATTAGTTTACCTATCATATATAATGAGAATAATAATTTATATTTGTTAAAACGAGAATAAAAAGTCTCATTATATTAATTATGGTATTACAAAATCATAACCACTTCTGAAGAAATTAATAAAAATAAACTCATTTAATACATTTATTTAATTATTACCAGCTTTTAATTGCGATAAAGGGCATCCGTTGATTCTACTCATAACCACAATATGACGATTTTGATCAATTGGAATTGGAGTTGGGAAACCATGAGAATATAAAGCTTTCATAAATGCGAATTCTTTCGTTGCTGCTAATCTTGACATAAATAACCAACTGCATTTATTTTTACCTTGAGTATAATCACGACTGTTTCGAACAGCTCGAAAGGAGGTCCTACCCAGTCGATGAAGCTTTATTACTATTTCATTCCCACTTTCATCCATAGCTTCAAATATATCCGACTCTTTCCCTACTCCAATTTGATTTCCAACACTCATAACAACTCCTCTAGCGAGAAGAGTTCTCAATGCTAAAATGTCGTATCCTAAGTAGCTCACTCTATATCCATCATATTCTTGATTAGAATGCGCCACCAGTTTATAGCGAAGCAAAGTAGATAAAATTTTGTTTGTTCCACCAGAGCGAAGTTGAGCGACGCTGCTGATAAGATCAACCGTTGCGGTGTCGTGATTTCTCATTGTCATCTCAACAGCAGTAAGAACCCGAAAATCATCTTTACTCAAATAACGCATACAGTTGACGTCTAATTTCATATTTCAATACTGGCAGAGATTAAATCAAATAGAATAAAATAAGTTATCAAAAATTACCCTGATTACAGAATAGATTACTAAGAAATGATGTTACAAAACATTGATTGGATGATGATTTAATTAATTAGTGAACAGTTAGTACTCCCTACTATATCCCGGCGGGACCATTTTTTATAATTATACCCCCCCCCCTTCCAACAAAATCAACAACAGCAATTTAGTATTAATTGTTTGAAAGAAGACTAGAATTAATTTTCCTTTAAAGAAAGCTTAATTTTTTTAAAAAATAACTAAGCTAATAATAAAAATAAATTCGAACTGGTTATTTAATATATACCTTCAAGAAGGTAATACATAACTTAATATACTAATATAGCAATATAGCTCACTTCTCGGAGAAAATGAATTCTAATAATATTATTAATTCCGCTATGGATGGTCATTGGTTAGATAAATCTAGTCTAGAGTATGATCAAATATTTTATTTCCTTCGACTATCTTTGCAAATGGATCTCGATTTTGTGTCAAAAGATTTACAAAAGGTTGACATATGGAAACTTGAAAATAATGAAATTGAATTAAAGTATGATCGGAAAACAGCGAATATGCTCAAAGTAGTTTCTTGGATTAATACATCATCCTTGGATAATACGGAGAATAATTTGCCTAATATTTGCCGAAGAGGTTTTGTATTTGACGAAACAGCAGGAGGAATCACATTTGAAACTGGTTATGTGAATTTACCAAATAATATTATGGATCATACTTTATTATATTGTGATGTTGCTGTTGGAAGAGCATTTGTGAATGATAAAGATCCTTCCACAACCACATTGCCCAAAGATTACGATTCTCTTTACGTATTAGGTAGATGCGCAACATACTTATTAAAAAAACTATCATCATATTGCTTCATTGCTTCATGATTTATATATTACTATGAACTGCATTTTAGATGAAGAAATGGATAAAAATAGAGATGGTGAGTTCAGCTTGCAAGAATACCAAGCTGCGGCTAAGATTGAACAAAGAAATAGAAGGTGACTTAATTCGACCACTTCTCTCGACTTAAACAAAAAATAATGCTAACTGAAATGCTATCATAATTATGTACTTTTCTAATACTTATTATTGTAGATATAATCACCGCTTTTGCATCAAAGATCCTCTTCAAATATTACCAAAATACATCGTAAAGTTCAAGATAATGAATACTAACATTGCTTTGAAAATGAAAGATTTACAAAATTTAACCACAATTAATAATAATAATAACAATAAGTCAACGAGTAATAAATCATCTAATATTGATCAAGCATTTCTTCAAGCAAGTGAAGATATCAATAATCATGATCCGATTGTAAATAATAAGAAATTATGGATTGAAAATCAATTAAATATAATCGATGAAAAAGTAAGATCTGTTAATCTAAATTATGCTGAAATTGTAGAAGCAATCTCTGATAATGCTAAGAAAGCGATTGAAAAATTACAGCAATTAACAAAAAAGAAATTAGAAGCAGTGTTAAGTACAGAAATCGAATTACGACGTCAACAAGAACAAATTGAATGGTTAGAATTAGGGATTCAAAAAGAATTATCATATATTATGAATATTCCAATCGAATTACAAGAAGAAAATGATATGATTGAACGAAAAAAATCATTTATGAAATATTGGAAATCACATTCCTTATTAATGAACAACTTATGTAGACAACGACCAGTTGAAGTCTTAGCAATCAATAATATTCATGGCGACATTAAAATCAAACCTGGAATTGATATTTTTATTGATTCATTTTATCAAAATTCTGATAATAAAAATAATTCAAATAATAATCGAATGAAAAGTGACTTAAATGGACAGTTAAAAGGAAATGAAACAGAATATGATAATACAAATTATTTCCTACAAAATATTCATCATAATTTAGATAATAATAATAGTACTAATGGTATGAATTATAATCACATGAAGAGTGGCGGTGTTTCCTCACTAGTTGATAGTTTAGTTGATTCTGAGATCAATATTATACGAGAGAGTATCAACAAATCGATTGATCACAGAACAGCTCTTCTGCCAGCTACTATCGTTTCTACTATGTATAATGATTATAATATTCTACCATTCCATAAGTCATTAGATATGCTCATAGCTAACAAGACTTCATTCAATGGCATTAATAACAATGATAATAGTCATAATAATAGAATAAATTCAACTACTCAACAGGCACCTATAATCTCACCGGATACACAAAAAGCTGAACTGCATGCCAGTCTTGAATTCGAAAAGTCGATGAGAAATATGATTGGATTCTCACCCGCTGAAACCGTCAACTATTCTCTCACAGGTACTAGGGCATGAATCATCATAAACATACTATATTATTAAGCCTTTGATTATTATTTTTTGTATTTATTTCATTTCATACATTATTAACGATTGCGATTTATTATGATCCAATATCTTTTTATTTTGCAAGATTTTTCTTTTTCATTCAATTAATTCATCAAAAAGTAGTAATTTATGTTTATTATGATAATATTATCTAATCAATGCAGATTGGTTTATATCATAATAACATATCAATGCCATCTTAAAAACATACGTTATTATATATTATTTTATACAAACAATCATATTAAATTGATTAAATTGATGAATTTAACGGATTTCTTTTTCATATTTTTATCATTACTCTACCATTATTTTATAATTTTTCTTTCCTTTGTATATACTATTATTCATTTTCACTTTATTGTTATTGTTGGTGTTTCATAGGTGTCAAGTATGGTCCAATAAGCGATAATAAAGATGATTCTTTCGAATTATCTCGTGGGGAAATCCCTTTAAATTACTCCAATAATCGTTATTCTAATAATAATAACAATGATAATCATCACAATAATGATGATACTCGTCTCAGTCCATCAAAGTCACGATTTCAATCGTCTATTACCAGTGGACATGTTTTAAAAGTAGCTTCTGCTACAAAACGACTGAATCAAATCCTTGGAAATAATAACAATAATAATAATAATAATAATAATAATAATAATGATTCTGAAATAAATTATGATTTACATTTTGAACCAATGCAATTAATGAAAGTAAGTCGTGCATATCAACAATATTCTTTGAAAGAAAACACAACAAGAAAACTAAAACAATTGCAATCGAAGTCAATCACAGGTTATAAGAGTGGCATAACAGCACTCTCGGCATCATCGATATTATTGGCACAAGATGCTGAAAATGTTTATTTTTCATTACCATTCTTCTCACAACCTCCAACTTGTCAATTATTATATTCTACCAAAGATCATCCTAGACAATTAAGAGATGTGTTTTCGAGATGTGCGAAGGTAAATATTGTTATTATTACTGATTATGATTATATGAATTATTATTATTATTTTCATTTTTATATAAAATATATATAATATAAATAATATCTATAATATTATTCATTTTATTTAACATCATATCATTATTCTTTTAATTCAATGCCAATAAAACCAATCTCTTAAAATCAATCTGTTTAATTAATAAAATGTATATTATTCATATTATTAATTTTTTTCATTTTTCATATAATATGATATGATATAAAATAAATATATATTATTAAATGTATATATTATAGCATCGTGGCTCTTCTCTACTTGTATTGCGATCAGATCAATATATATTTGGTGCTTATTTAAGTAATAGTATTAATCCAACGAATACATGGAAAGGAAGTCCAGCATGTTATTTGTTTACTTGTACTTTAGATTTGAAAATCCCATACCATGCAAGAGGTGCTAATCCAGAGAATGGTATACAAGGACCATTAGGATATTATGTACAAAATGATTATATTTTTATTGGAAATGGTGATATGACAATTAATGAGGATATATCAATAGGAAGTTCAGCACTTGAAAATTGTTATGGATTTGGTTTAGAAATGAATAGTTCAGAAGCATTGTGTTTGTTAGGGGGGTCGCCTGTATTTACTATTGATGATATGGAAGTTTGGGCAGTTTTTGCATGAATTAATGAATGAAAATCATGCTTTTTGAAAAATGAAAATAATACTTTTATTTTTTACAATTTTTTGTGTTTTTTTAAAAAATATAATAATTTTTATTTTATAATATTATTATACTATGCATTAGTTTAATTAAGAATTAATTGAGTTAATAAAATATTTGAAAAATAATTTGTTGGGTCGATAATGTTATTATCACCAAGTGCTTTCTCCACCTTTACCAACTCGTAAATAATCTAAATAATGCATATAATGCAAATTTGATGCTTCCTAATAATCAAAAATAATATAATTCAATGAAAATAACATTTATTTTGAAATAGTTGTTCGTATGAGTGCTAATGCTGATACATTACTGTACCTCTTCAATGATATGTGGAATAATATGACTACTTTTGAAATCTTCAATTAATTGCTTCGTTTCTTCATTTGCAGTCCAATCGATTATTTCATGAACAACCTTTATTATCATTATTATAATTATTATTATTATTATTATTATTATTATTATTATTATTATTATTATTATCATTATTATTATTATTATTATTATTAT
>VKHH01005944.1:17500-37705 GCA_015144975.1 Epipyxis sp. PR26KG | reverse complement strand
TTATTATTATTATTATTATTATTATTATTGTTATTATTATTATTATTATTATTATTATTATTATCATTATTATTATTGTTATTATTATTATTATTATTATTGTGATTATTATTATTATTATTGTGATTATTATTATTACTATTATTATTATTATCATTATTATTATTATCATTATTATTATTATCATTAGCAAACCAACCAGCAAAGGTTATGTCAAGGGCATAATCTACTAATGAATAAATCATTCCGATTGCTGACTTGGACATAATGGACCATATTTGATAAAAACAACAATTTCTATCATTTTTTTGGAAAGATTTTCCGGCTGAAGTCCCTGGCACATCATCATTTTTAATCAATAAAATAGCTTTCATACAATATTCTAATGATTTCAATCGACTTTCAATATTTCTTTTATATAATTGCCATGTTAATTTTGCTATTATAATCATACCATAGAGATCATCTGGATTAAGTTGAAGAACTATAATACATAATAATTAATAATAATAATAATTAATAATAATAAATAATAAATAATAATAATAATAATAATAATAATAATAATAATAACGATAATAATAATATAAAGGATAATAATAAACAAAACTGAATGAAATAAAATAGAATTTAAATAATAAACAGATTGAAATAAAAGATAATTATAATTTACTTGAAATTTAACAAGAAAAGAAAACACAAAATAAGACAATAAAAAATCTAAAAATATTTATATTATAATTACCATGTTCATAATAATGAAGAGCTAGTTCTTGCAAGTTTATTCTTTCAATACTATTCTTATTATAATTCTTCGCAGAATATAATAATAAATTAGCAAAATTTTCTAATTTTTTAACAATTATAATATTATCTACATTTCTTCCTATTATTGTTATTTGTTGTAAGGAAGAAGAGCGAGTAAGATCAGAATTTTGATTTGATATATAATAAAATATATTGATTATTTTGCATAATATATATTCTATAGCATTTCTTAAAATAATTAAATTGATTATTTCACGTAAAAATAATACATATTTGTCAAAATTATTGTTATTATTGTTATTTTTATTATCAACTGATAAGAATGTCTCATAAGCAAACGAATCTTTGAAAATATCTATTATTATATTACTATCGTTATTATTATTATTATTTATTATTATATTACTATCGTTATTATTATTATTATCGTTATTATTATTAATATTATTATTATTATTATCGTTATTATTATTATTATTATTATTATTATTATTATTATTATTATTATTATTATAACACCTTATAATGCGTTTGATGACTTCATCTAGCATATTTTCAACATGTTTTGGAAAATTTGCTCTATAATTTTCTAATATTTCTCTTTTATTTCTATGATTAGTATTACTTAAATCTAATCTTTTTGGTCCATAATACCAAATATTATATGGATTCGATATATTCATAAATGGTAAAATAAATGAAATATAATCATAGGAAATGATATTATGGATGAATGGAGGTAATTTATGAATTGTACAATTAATTGAGATTTGATCAGCAATTACATTAAATAAATCTAATAAATAATCAAATAAATTTTGCCAAGAAATTAATTTTTCAATTGGATTTATTAATAGATTTTTATAACATATTAATAAAAGTGAACCAATACCATATGTTTTTTTATCACCAATAATAAAAGAAAGAATAGGAGTAAATAAATTTCCATGAAAAACATTATTATTATTATTATTATTATTATTATTGTTGTTATTATTATTATCGTTATTATTATTATTATCATTATTATTGGTAGTAGAAATAGTAGTTGTATAATTATATAATATTTCCTCTTGTATTATGTTATTATTATAATCTAATGGTATACCAATCATAATTATATCATCGAATAATTTTTGTCTAATATTATGTAATATTATATCGTTTGAATTAATATTTTCATAATTATTTTTATTATTATTATTATTATCATTATTATTACTAATGTTATTATTTATGAATAATTCTACTGATTCGACATCTTCATGTCTACAAAAAGTCAAATCATTATCATTATTATTATCATTATATAAATATTTAGTAACCGAATTATAATTTTCATTATAATTAGAGTATGTTAATAGATTATTTAATTTAAAATAAGAAATATTATTAATATATAATAATGCAAGTCGAATATCATTTTTATTAAATATATTATTTTCTAATGAAAAATGAGTAAAAATAAATAATTTTTCAATCATAATAATACTTAATTTATTTTCGCTATTAATACTATTGTTATGATTACTATTATTGTTATTACTATTACTATTACCATTACCATTATTATTACAATTATTTAAAAATTGCCCAGCAGTAACAGAATTTTGTGATGTCAATTCATTATAAATAGGAAATTGAAATAAATATTGAAACAGTTTGCCAAGTGATAAACATATTTCTTTGATAGAAGATGATGTTATTTTTATATTATTCTTATTTTGTGAGAGAGAAGTATTATCAGTTAAATTATATGCATTATAATTATTAGTTAACAACATCATTAATAAATCTATTATTTTATATAAAACATTATTATTAATATTACTGTTATTATTATTATTATTATCATTATTATGAATATTATTATTGCTATTATTATTATTGTCACTATGGATATTATTATTATAAACATTGAAATCAATGATTTCATTTAAACAATGTACTAAAATCATAATAACTTGATCAATCTCAAATGATTCCATTATTGGATTATATATATTATCTTTATAAATCATCTGGTCAATAAAATCAACCATAATTCTAATAAAAACTTTTCTAATCGAATCATTTGAATCAAATAAAACACGTTTATTAACTATTGTATTGTTATATATACGCTTTGATAAACTATTCAAAACATTCCATAATGAAATTGTAGATGTTATCATAATAGAATCATATTTCGCTACAGTTAAATAAATATCATAACTATTATTATTATCATTATCTTTGTTGTAATTATTATTATTATTATTATTATTATTATTATTATTATTATTATCATCATTATCATCATTATCTTTGTTATTATTATTATTATAATTGTTATTATTATTATTATAAACATTATTACAAGAATTATATATAATATTAACAGCCATAGAACTCTTTTGTAAAAATTGTAATAAACTTTGTTCAAATATTTCATTTTCAAATTGATTATTATTATTAACATTTTCACAATTATATAGTTGATCATATCGACTACATATAATCCAATTAAATAAAATACTTGAGAAAAATGTTTGTATTCCTTTTGAACCATTCGAATTATTATTATTATTGTTATTATTATGATGATTATAATTAATATTATTATTATTATTGTTATTATTATTATTAATATTATTGTCATTATTATTGTTATTATTATTATTATTATTATTATTATTATTATTATAATTATTAATATTATTGTCATTATTATTGTTATTATTATTATTATTATCATTATGAGAATATTTATGATGATAAAATAAATATAAGTTTGAACCAAGCGATATCATCGATTCAATCAGTTTCCATGTAATTATGAAATGATAATATTTTTTTTGGTAGAACTGCAATGATGACAATCGAACGATATTTTCAGATAGTTTATTCATCAATTCATCTAATAAATCATAATTAAAATGATATTCTTTATTATTACATTGATTAATATTTTGAAATGAATTATTAATTATTTGATGTATAATTGTAATAAAAACACACATCATAGAGATATTCTCAATTTGATAATGATTATTCAAATATCGAAAATGATAATCATTATCATTTTTATTATGATCATAATAATTATTATCATTTGATGTTAATAAATTATTAATTGAATTAACAATTTTGTAGATGACAGATATTACCATATCGTATCGATGCAGTTGACTGCTAGAATTTAGAATAAGAATTATTAATGAAAAGCTTGATTTTGTGTTATGATCATGATTTATATCATAATATGTTAATAAATCTAACTTTTTGTTAAGAAAATTATTGTTATTATTATTGTTTTTATAATTACTATTATTATATTCTTTCCAGAAGATGTCCATATCTTTCCTAAATCCATCGTGTAGGTATTGATCATCTATTAACTGCATACTATAATCTAACCAATCATTTGATAAATTGAAAGTTGATTCTGCTCTTCGATACTTTAACTCATAATTAATTGAAACAAGCAGTAGATCAAATTTTTGTATACTGATTATTTTCTCTCCATAAGCATCTATTACGAGATTAGATATAATCTTATTATAATATATATCAGTCAAAAAATTATTCCAATTATAATAAAATATAGTTTTTAGATCATTTAAAATAGTTTGATTATTTTTATTACTATCAAAAGTGTCAAAGTCACTGTAGTTATTAAATGAAAATGTAGCAGACTCTTCACGTATGTGATATATAATATAATGGATGAAAAACCACACAGATCTGATATTTGTAACGGTTGTAGTTAAATCAACATTATCATTAGCATTATCATCTTTATTGCAATTCTTAATTAATAAATTTATATAATTCTTCATAAATAAAAATACTTTTTGACAAGTTATTTCTGTTATGACATCATTTCTTCCATGTAATTGATTATTTACATTTCTTTGATTATGTATATTATCATATTTTATTGTTAAAAAACATTCTCCGATCAATAAAATCTCATCAATGTTAAAATCATAAAATAATTGATCTAGACGAGTGATACCACCATATAAGTTAACAATCATAATCCATGAATGAACAATGCAATCCCTTATCATAACCCAGTCAATTTCCTGACGATTGCAATGAACATAACTAATAACAATTGAAATATCTTTTATTAAGTGAAAAGCGTCTTGTTCATAATTATTCCTTGCAGATAATTTTATTGAATTTAATAATTTTTCATAAATAATATTGAAAAATGAATTATTATTATTATTATTATTATTATTATTATTATTATTATTATTATTATTATTATTATTATTATTATTATTATTATCAACAACTAAATCATTACAATTTGATAATTTTTCAGGACTAGTTCTACCAGCATAATTATCATTGATAAATTTATTACTTGAGATGATATTAGCATCATATTTATTTAAATGCATGCTATTTTTCAATTCTGGCTGTAATCGAAGTGAATCGCAAACGAATAATAGCCAAGAATGCAAATCTCCTTTTAATTGATCAAACAACATCGAATAATTTTCATTATCAATTAGGCTGTCCTAAAAAATCATATAATATTATCAAATTTCAATCATAATAATATTAATAATTATGTTTATAATGATAATTACAAGTTTTATCTAAACTTATCACCCATAAAATAGAGAAATATCATAATAACGATAATAAAAAGTAGTTTGATTAAGAAATGTTTATCATTATAATAATTTGTTTAATTCTAATTCTTAATAATAATCAGTTTGGTTTAATATAATTACCTTGATGTCTAAAAGAGATGAAGAAGAGTCGACAAACTTATCTATCAGACTAGTTGGTGAATTCTTTTCCTCAACTATGTCATCATCCCATTTTTTAGAAATTCTCTGTCGTTTGGATTTTCGACCATGTTCATTATTTTTTGAATTATTATTCTCAACATCATTATTTAAAATGCTGCTTCCATTATTAACGCTTTGCTCGTTGAAATTAACTTCAATTTCTTTAATTGAAATGCTGGCATTGTAATTATTATTATTTTTAATATCATTAACAATATCCTGATGAGTGACATTAGTTTTAACTTCATTTTCTGAATGATCAATACTGATTTTTCCTACTAAAGAATCGTTCGCATTATTATTATTATTATTATTATTATTATTATTATTATTATTATTATTATTATTATTATTATTATTCTGATCTACAATCATCATATCATCGATACCATCATTCGGATAACACAAATTAAAGCTACTAACAATCATATCAGAATGAATTCTACGTTTCTTACTAATTTGATTATAAGTCTCATTGTATTCAAAATTTTGCAAAGGAGAAATATAATAATTATGTAGATCTAATAATTGAAGACTTGCCCAAGGATCACCTCCACATCCAATCATACTAGCAGCACGCATCAGCATATTGTTATCAATCATAGCGTTATCTATCATGCACTGTAAGAAATCTAATGCAAGAAAAGCTTTATTTTCATCACAATCGTTTACATTACTGGATTTATTTGTATAATCAGCAAGCATAGATTCTTTCCAGGCCATAACTAACAGATTTTTCAGTACTAAATAATTTATTTGTGATAATTCATTTCGAAATATACCAGATACTAGTGGTTCATTATTAGTTGATTGGTTTTGAGTTGCATTGTCAATTATATTTTTCAATTCCATTCGCATTGATTCAAATGATACTTTTGCAGTTATCCATAACTGATCTGAAATTTGACTACTTTCAGACAATATCTGTAAAGATCTAGAGTAAGAATCCCGATAATTGTGTACTAAGGCTTCAAATGAAGAGCTAGCTTTTGTGGAAATATTCACAGTATTATGATTTCTATCATCACTATTGACAATCGAATCTGTCTCAGATATGGTCAACCACATAGCAGACATGATGTATTGCGTAAGTTAAATTAACAAATTAACAGAATGATATTCAATATTCAAGTAACCATAGATGTTATCACCACTTCGTCTTACTGTATATAGAGTTAAGTAAGTTGTTAAGTAATAAATTAAGTGCAAAGACTTTACACTTTACTATATATAGTATAAATAATTAATTAATTAATGTCGGATACATGATTATGAAATTATACACAAGCCCTAAACTAAAAAAGTAGTTTAGTTGAAAAAAAACAGTTAATTTTACGTTTGAATTTGAATTTTAATATACTATATTATTTGAGTTATTATTATATACTATTATTATCATTAAATATTATTTTCAATTTAATTAAATTTGTTGTTGTTTAAGAGTTGTATGGTCACCAACAGTACAATCCATAAAATATGTAACTGCAACGAAACTGCCGTTTGTTTTGTATACAACAAACAAAAAAATACAATTCATCATCAACCACTGCCAAATCATTCAAACAGCGGAGGTTGCTTTGTGCTCCGTATCAATCGTTATAATTGATTCGGCAGTCTTTGATTTGTTATCTGAGAATTAATATATTTGCATAATATTTTACAAACTTTTCTATGTCGGCCGTTAGAACTTTACCCACTCCAATAAATCTAGTGGATTTTGAGGTGGGAGTAACATTAGGTACTGGTTCGTTTGGAAGAGTTCGATTTTGTACGCATAAGGTTGGTATTTTCAAATCGTTTCTTTCTTACTTTCAATTAATTGTTGGATAAACTTGTTATTCAGGCGACCGGTTCAGTATGGGCTATTAAAATGCTGAAAAAAGCTGAAGTGATCAGACTGCAACAAGTAAACTAATAAAATTGTTATTATGATATATGATTTATTCTTTTTATACGATTTATTCCATTGTGTTGTAGGTTGAACATATGATATCAGAGAAAAATATTCTCTCCAGCTTGGATCACCCATTCATTGTTAGACTTTCAGGAACTTTTCAAGGTAGACAATCCATATTTTAGTTTTAATAGGATTTTATTAACTTTTAAAATCATTTTTATCTCTTGTTTAGATGCAAAGTTTCTATATATGGTAATTGAATACATAGTGGGTGGAGAGTTTTTCACTCACTTGCGTAAAGCTGGTCGATTCGATCATGTAGCATCAAGATTCTACGCTACCCAAATCATTCTAGTGTTTGAGTATATGCACTCTACGGATTTTATTTATCGCGATTTAAAACCTGAAAATTTACTGTTGGATAAGCTTGGATATTTAAAAATAACTGATTTTGGTTTTGCGAAAAGAGTAGCTTTCAAAACATACACATTGTGCGGTACTCCAGAATACATAGCACCAGAAGTTTTATTGAATAAAGGACATGGAAAAGGAGTAGATTGGTGGACTTTGGGTATCTTATTGTATGAAATGATGGCTGGTCAACCACCATTTGTTGACGATGATCCGATGGGAATATATCAACAGATCTTAGCTGGAAAGGTAACATTTCCCAGACATTTTGATCGAAATGCAAAGTCTTTGATCAAAAAACTTCTTGTTGCTGATTTGACTAAGCGATACGGTTGCTTGAAAGGCGGTGCTGATGATATTAAAAAACATAAATGGTTTCAAGGTTTCGATTGGGAGGCACTTGTAGCTAGACAACTTGCTGCACCAATTGTTCCTGTCACTTCTGGAGAGAATGACACTTCCAACTTCGACCCATATCCAGATTCACTTGAAGAAGCCCCCATGCCTATACTTGGCCAAAGCAAAGATCCATTTCTTGAGTTTTAATCTGATTCATTCACCCAATTTAATATAAAACTTCGAATATATGAATGAAAATGAATATGAAATCGGAAATTGAAATATCTATCCATTGAAAATGTTATGTTTATAAAAATAATATAGTATAGTAACTTTTGCAGTTAACCATGTTCTGCTAATATTTAAAGAATAAAACTACAATTGTATTATTTTTAATTTTTCAAAAAAAATATTGAAATAGTTTTGTAAAAAATATTAATGATTTAAAAGTTTTATAAAATGTTTCTAAAGGTTTTAGGAAAAAGTAAAATAATTTGAATCTAATAACACTATAAAATTTAACTCTTTAGTACAGCTTCAGCTTGTGCTTTCAGTAGTTTAAGCTTCGCTGGATCTTTTGACAACATCTATATCATATAAACGATTTTTGATTGAAATACGAACTTTAAATAGTATCATTATATTTACCTCAATATCTTCTGCTGCTCTAGTCATTGCTGCTTTATATGCAGGACTATCCGTCATTTTTTTCATTTCTGCTTTGAATGCAGGATCACTCATCATAGCTTGCACCTTTATAATTCAAAATCATTTTCGAATAAAAAGTGAACATGAAAATTAATTATTGCTAAGAAAAATATATAATTTACATATACACTATGAATTACCTCTGCTGCAACTTCAGGGTCTTTCAACATGTCCATTGCTTCTTTCAACATTTTAGGATCTCTTGCAGACTTCGCTAGTTCCGATAAACCTAATTGCGCGTCGGTCATAACAGGCTTTTCTTTTTCTGCTCGAATTTCACTCAGTATTTTCGCTAATAAAATATAAATAAGATCTAAAATCATTTATAGGAAAGTGCACTATTTCAATGTTCCAAACCGGCTTTTTCAGGATCTTCGTACATTTCTTTTGCGCTTTGCATTGCATTCAAAAACATGGGGTCTTTCTTTATTCGATCCATTTCGCTAACAAAAGTAGGATCATTCATTAAACGTTTCACTTCAGCCATAGTTTCTGGATCATTCATCAATTCTAAGGTTTCTTGTAGTGAACTTGGATCTGTCGCAACGTTTTTCAGCGATTGCATCCCTTGATATATCGTATCTTGAACTTCTTTTTTCTTTGCTTCTTCCTCTTTTTTCTTATTGTTACCAAAGAAGCCATCAACTACTGGCACGTTGATGATCGTAACGAATACAAATAGAAAAATTGTTATCACAGAGGAAAATTTCATACTTAATTAAAAAAGGAGCAATTAAAAAATACCAATATTCAATATTTCTTTTAAAAGAGTATTAAAATAAACAGATACAGTCTTGTACTGAAAGTTGTTTTAGCAATGATTGGTAAGTTGTAACTTTTTGTTAAAAATGTTGTACCTAGGTATGTGTTTTTGTTGAAGATACCGGGATTTTCGCCGGATGCCGGATTGAGTCTTTAAATCAAAAGATTTTCTTACTATAATTCGATAAAAGCAGTTTCGGAAATAAATTAAAGCAATTAAGATTATCTCGCTTGTTGGGGGATAACATAACGAACAAAAATACCCAACGCACGGATACCGGTACTCACATGTTATTTTTTAAAAGATGTACTTTTTTTAACTTTTAACTTTTAACTGTTTGACTGTATAAAAATATATAATTGACTCGCAGTAATGCCTTCACTTTGATTATATTCACCAAATTTCTTATCCACTTTAATTAAAATTATTAATTGATATGGAGGTAGGAGTGGAAGTGTGGCTCAAGGATACCAAAGGCGATTCCTCTTGGATATCAGGCACAGTTCATAGCAAGGTATAATAAGAATTTCGCGAAAATCTCATTAAACCATTGTATTATATGTTAGTAATTGGTGATATTTAATTTGTTTTACTACAAAAAGGAATTTTCCACGGATGGAAAGCCAGTCATAATTGTTCGGAATGAATATGGCGAAGAAAGTCGTTTTTGGTATGTATAAATGTATATGTATAGACGACAATATATCATACAGTTCGTAGTATTAGTTGTTCATTTGAGTTTATTGTTAATTGCTTTCCAAGTTCTTTTTTTATCATTTGTTCTGTTCTAATCTTGAAACGGAATATTGGAGGAGATGAAAATAATAATTTTAACGAAATAATTTTAACTATTCTTAGCTTAGCAGATGAAAACGCGGAGTTGGAGGATGTAAAGCTCTGTAATGATCCTATGGATGCGCAATCAGAAAATCTTATTAATTTACCATATTTGCATGAACCCGCTATACTATTTTGTTTAGAAAAACGTTATGCAAATAGTGATATATATACATACACTGGACCTATACTTATTGCAATGAATCCATTCAAAAGAGTTCCTCTATATACTAATCAAATATTGGAAATTTATTATAACTCTGGTCTCCTTAAATCACAAGGAATTGATTCAGGTGTACCGCTTCCACCTCATGTATACGCGATTGCTGATTCATCATATCGTGAAATGATGAATGTAATAATGCAAGGATTTGGTGCAACTCATCATACACCAACAAGAAGAAATAGTGGTGTTCAATCTCAAATTTTGCAATCTGCGAATCATTCTATTCTTATTTCAGGTGAAAGTGGTGCAGGGAAAACAGAATCAACAAAAATTGTTTTGAGATACCTCACGACTGTGGGAAATGCATCTGGCGGTTTAGAAACTGTTGAAGGTTCAGTAATGGATAAAATACTTCAATCAAATCCGATATTAGAAGCATTTGGTAATGCGAGAACTCTTCGAAATGATAATAGTAGTAGATTTGGGAAATTTATTGAACTTAATTTTAACAAACGTGGACATATGATTGGGGGTACTATTCGTACGTACTTACTAGAAAAAGTTCGTCTACCATTTCAACAATTAAATGAAAGGAATTTTCATATTTTTTATCAAATGGCAGCTGGAGGATCCCCAGCCGAAAAGGAGTCCTGGAAATTAGATAACATTGAAAGCTATCATTATACAGCTCAAGGTGGAATATTTAAACTACAACATGTGAATGATGAAGAAGGTTATCACGATTTAAAGCATTCTTTAAACATTTTAAGTTTTAGTGCTTCTGATCAAACAGAATTGTTTAACATAATTGCAGCTTTGTTACATTTCGGTCAAATACAGTTTGTTGCAGATAAGGATGGCGAAGGAAGTGAAATTGCCTCATCATCCATAAGTAGCTTATCAATAGCTTCTGAGTTATGTGGTTTAGAACTTTCATCAATGATTCGAACACTTACAATTCGAACAATTATTGCACGATCTGAAACTTATGAGAAAAAACTCACTCCTATTCAAGCATCGGATGCAAGAGATGCATTAGCCAAAGCAATGTATGGGAAAATATTTGATTGGATTGTGCATACAATCAATCGTAGTATTCAAGTTGATCCAGCAACAATAAGGGCTAACATTGGTAAGAGTTATATATTATGTGTCGTCTATTAAATTATTATTTCATGTGTTGAATAGATAATAATAGCTATATAATCTGAGTTAACATTATAGTTTATCAATATATTTTTATATTTTCAGGTGTCCTTGATATATTCGGATTTGAGTGTTTTTTGCACAATTCGTTTGAACAACTTTGTATAAATTACACCAATGAAACTTTACAACAACAGTTCAATCAATATATATTTAAAATGGAACAAAAAGAATATGAGACAGAAAAGATTGAATGGAGTTTTATATCATTTCCTGACAACCAAGATTGCTTAGATTTAATCGAACATAAAACAAATGGAATTCTTGCAATGATTGATGATGAATGTCGCCTGCCTAAGGCAACAGATGAGAAATTAGCTTCAAGAATGTATAAAGCACTTGAAGCTCATCCAAGATTCTCTGCTTCAGCTCCTCAAAAAAGAGATTATAAATTTTGTGTTAAACATTATGCTGGTCCAGTTGTGTATTCTACTATTTCATTTGTTGATAAAAATAGAGATGAACTACCCAAAGAAGCCGGAGCGTTATTTGAATCCTCAACGCTAAGTTTGCTATCATCACTCTTTTCTAATCAAGCATCAAAAGTGGACAAGCTTTCATATCATAATAACAATAAAAAAGGATCAACAAATGTTCAACAACAATCGCAGCAACAAAGTTCAAGCGGAGCTACGGCGAGTGTCGGTTCTCAATTTAAGGACCAATTAACAACATTAATGGACACAATTTATGCTACTATGCCACATTATATTCGCTGTTTGAAACCAAATGATCAAAACGTCCCAGATAGTTTTAATCGATTAAGAATTACTGAACAGTTGAGATATGGTGGTGTATTAGAAGCTGTCAGAGTTGCTAGATCAGGTTTTCCTGTTCGATTATCTCATGCAGATTTCTTTTCACGATATAGACCTTTAGCGAATCCATTCAGTCCTCTCACTGCAACTATTCCAGCTTTTTTGTTACATAAAGATCCAAAGTTAACATCTCCAAATGCTTTCAATTCTCCGTCTGGAAAAATCATGAAAAATGATGGACATTTATCTGTCAAAGAATGTAGTGACGTACTAATGAAAGTTTTATGGGATGATTATATTCCAAATGATTCATTGAATTTAGAGATGAAATACAATCGTCGTCGATTAAGTAAAATCGAAGAAATCTCAAGTTGGAGTTCTAAAAGTCAAGTTGTAAAAGAAAGTATTCAATTAGGTTTAACAAAAGTATTCCTACGTAAGCCAGCTCATGATTTGTTGGAAAGTAGAAGATCAAAAAGAATGGTTTCTGCAGCAAAGAAAATACAAAGCCATGCTCGTTGCTATCAAATAAGATTATGGTTTAAATTTATTTTGAAATCAATTAAAATATTACAGCGACTAAGCCGTGGTTTTATTGGTCGAAAAGTTGTGGAAAGAATACGAAAAGAAACTGCAATAGTATTATTACAAAAGAAATGGAGAAGATATATGAAACGTTCAAAATATCTCAAATATCGCTCTGCTTTAATATCTATGCAATTGTTATACAGAAGACTTGTCGCACAAAGAAAAGCTGGAAAACTAAGATTTCATCGAAATGTAATTAAATTACAATCGATAATTCGAGGATTAATTGCATATCATCGTTGGACAAGAATTAGAAGAGCAATCATTGCTTTACAATGCAAATTAAGATGTATTAAATCTAAATCACAATTAAAAGATCTCAAAGTCGCTGCAAAAGATTTAGGAAAATTACAGCAAAGTAATGAAGCATTAAAACAAGAAATTGAAATGTTACGTCAACGAGCAATTGAAGATGCGAAAAAAATGAAATTAAATCTTGAAATTGAAATGCAAAGAAAAGCAAGTGAATTAAAAACAATTGAAATGCAAAATATACAAACTGATTTAGAAAAAACATTATCATTATTAAATGAAGAAAAACAATTACGTATTACTGCTGAGAAAAATATTTTAATTCTTGAAATGAAATTTGCAAAACAATCAGATGATTTACAAGCAGCAGAAGAGAAAATTAAAATCTTGACAAATATTAATAATGATTTACAATCAAAATTATCTGAAGCATCAAAAGAAGTTATTAGTTCACGTAAACTTTCTGGATTACAACTAGAATGTAATTTGTTAAATAATTCATTAAAAGTTGAACGAAAAGCAAAAGAATTATTAGAAGAAGAAATTATACGTTTAAAACATACTAAAACCATATCAAATTCAAATCATGAACCAAAACTAATACATAATGAAATGGAATATAATAAAGATATTTCTTCTGATAGATCATTTTCTATGAGTCAATCAGATAGTAAAAGTCTTCATAACAATTTCCCATATAGTTCAACAAAAAGTAATGATAATAATATTAATAATAATAATAATAATAATAATAATAATAATATGAATAGTAGAGAATCATTATCTTTTGAAGCAGATTTTTATGATGCAAGAGAAGCATTAAAACAAGAAAGAATAGCAAAAGATATTTTAGAAGAAGAAGCAGTTCGTTTACGTCGAATTTCATTAGATTTACAATCTCAAAATGATAATTTGAAACAAATACAAGAACAACAACAACAGCAAATCATAAAATTAACTGCAATGCTTCAAAATGATAATTCAAGTTCTATAACTGCTGCTGTTCCTATTATTGCCAGTAGAAGTGGTGATGAAAAGCCCCCTCTAAGAAGAATGTCATCTTCGTCTACCAACAATTCATCCATTGCTCCAACAAGAAAAAGTATATCATTAAAAGATAATAAATTATTAACTGTGTCTTATGCTGAAGGTACAGCTACTGGTACAGGAAGAAAAAGTCCATCATTAAATCAAACTTATAATAATAATAGTAATAGTTCGAAATCTTCGATTAGTAAAGATGGAATTATTCAAAAAATTGGAAATGATTTGAATGTATGGTCTAATGCATGGGATGAAGAAGAAGATAGTAGTGGAACAGATCGTAACAGTGTGGCAAGTGTTAATAGTGATAATGGATTAGTTGTGCCAAATGTGATAAGAAGTAGTTTTTCTGCAAATCAAAAGCCAATGGATGCAAACACAGCAGTTTCTGCCTTCGAGAAAAACCTGGAAAATGTTAGGTATCGATTTAAACAGGTATGTTAATAATTGAATAAAAATAATTATTTGTTAATTATTCGTAATAATAATAGTATAATAATTATGATAATGATGACAATGATAATTTCATAATAACAATAATAATAATAATAATAATAATAATAATAATAATAATTTATTATAATAAAAATAATAACAATAATAATCGCTATTTTTTTGTAATTAATATATATTTATAGGGTGCAAATTCTTATTTATGGGAAGGTCAAAAAGTATCAAATGCTGAGATTGTTTTTAAATTAGATCCAAGTGGTAGAATACTATTATTTGAAGCATCAGCTGCTAGCAAGTGAGACATAATAATCAAATCCAAATATATCAGTATTATATTATTTTTTTTATTTTTTATTTTTTTAGACGATTTAGTTTATTCAGTACAAGACCAGATATTAGTCCTGTTCCGTAAGTATTTTACTGAGAAAAATCTGAGAAATTTTATTTATCTATTTTTTTCTCTTCTTACTTATATTACAGTAGGAAAGATATGCTCTATTGTGACACTTTTTAGCTATAATTATTATTATGAATTCAATTAAGAATCTATATTTCACAGATTTTATTTAAATTTATCTAGTTTTTTTCGTTAACTTTTTAAGAATTAATTATTTTGTTGCTAATTTCTAATGAAATGTTCCACAATACAAATGTTGTGCCACGCTACAATATGACACCACCTTATTATTTATATTCAGATGTAATATATAATATTATGTTTTAATTTATTATTATTTATAGTATTGCTGATGTAATTGAATGTATCCAAGGAGCAGAAATAAAATCAGATAATTCTGATCAATCACTTTTCTTAACAATTGTTACTAAAGATGATGGTCGAGGATCTAGAATTATTGCATTGAAACTTGAAAATAAAGATATTCGAAATTCAATGCTGACTGGATTAAGGTAAGTGATGTATGAATTAATATATTATTGATAATAATAATAATAACAATAATAATAACAATAATAATAACAATAATAATAATAATAATAAAAGCTAATGTAATAATAATAGTAATAATAATAATTTAAATAATAATAATATAACAATAAAATATTACGATTTAAATTTCACAATTATCTTAAATTATTTCAGGACATTAATTGCTGAGATTCAAATAAATAATAATCCTAAAACAAGAGCATTTGTTGGAAATAATATTGTTAAACCTGTTACAAAACAATCTGTTGTTGCTGCATCAGTTAATCCTATGCTAGCAAATCGTTTAGCTACAAAAGAAAGTGATTCTTCTTCTGTAACGCCAGGTATGCCTCGTGCAGCGAGAAGACAGTCAGTTCGTGATGCTGTGTTAGAAGAGACGTTGCAATCCTCACAAAGAGGTGCTTTCCAACAACAACTCAGTGACCCTAATATGGTAAAACTAGAAGATACTTTATTGTATAATTATTAATATATTAATTTAATTATTTCTTTCATTATTTTCTTAAATAAAATGTTGTAGTTATCAACTATTCCAGAAAATATCAATACTGCAGCTGCATCTACTATAGACGATTTGAAGAAGCAATTACAACAAGAGCGATCTAATCAAGAAAAATTAATGTTTCAAGTATGTTTTCATATAATTTAATATTGAATTAAATATATTAAATTTTTTTAATTTAAAAATTATATATATTTTTTTTAATTAATAAAAAAGATGATGCAAATGACGAATGAATTATCTGAAAGAGAAGATCAAATAAGTATTTTAAAGAAAAAAGAAGAGAATTATGAAAGAACTTTAATTGATCGTGATAATATGTATAAACAAGATGCTATGGTAAGAATGCAACTTGGAAAACGCCTTGAGCAGGTATTAATGGATAAAGAAGAGGCTATGGAACAATTGGAATTAATGAGGGTAAGTTGATAATTTTTCTCATTTTTTATGATTATTTTTATTTTATTTGTTTATTATTTTAGGATCAAATTGATAGTCTTCGAAATGCTTTTGATAAAAAAGCTAATAATTAAAGTAGAAACTTATAGTATTAAATAACTATATTTCCATTCGATGAATTTGTTAATTTCTTGTAAAAATACTAAAAACTAAATCTTCCTTGCGCGAGCCCTTGTGTTTAAAAAAAATAAGTTTGATGCAAATCTTTTGTATAGATTGGAGGGAGGATAAGTGATTAAAACTGATATTTATGAGTGATAATTATAGAATTTGTTCGTAAATTTCTAACAAACCTCATCCTCTCAAAAAATAATGGTATTTCATTCATCCACCATAAATTTTTTGGTTGGGGGTTGAACAAAAATTAATTTCCAAATTGCCATTGTGATCCTATCCGCTAATTGATCTTTCTGTTGCTTCTAAATATTTGTACATATGTCATCTTTGGAACCAATTGAAACCCCAGTCTTGCAAGAGGAGAAGGAGAAAGAATCAGCTAAGGGAAATGAAAGTGAAAATCCACTAGATGCCAACACGGCAACTGAGCAAGCTATTGCTCCATCATCTCCTGTCAAAAGGGAAGCTGGTAGAAGATTAGTTCCTCAGGTTGCAGCAGCTTTAGGGAAAAAAACAGGTAAATTAAAACAATCCTTCTTTGAAAGTGCCTATGAGCAGCTGAGAATTTTTTAATTGAATTGAATTGTTGGACTTAAGCTTTTACATGAATGAAAAATATTGTATTTAGTATAACCAATTTGATTAAATATAATAATATTATTTCTCTCAAATCATTTCTCATGTATTTAACATTCACAATTGCTTAACTGTTTTGCATTGTTAGTAATTCATTATTCGAAAGAGGAGATATTGGCTCTGAAAGCATCTGCTCCAAATTTGCCTCCCATAGGTTGGATATATTATCCAACTAAGTTTGAATCGAGTAAGCTTGATAATGCGAATAGTGGTGATGCATTGGGTGAAGATGGTAGTTGGACAGCTGTTCAGTCTTCTGCTAAGCGAGATAATACTCGAAGATTGGTTCCACAATCTTCAATTCGTGATAATTCAAAAAAGAAAGGTTATACAATATTTATTTATTTATATCATTTCTTTTCTATTGAAAATACTGATATTGTTTTTACTATATTTTTATCGTCAGTTCTGCGATATACCCGTGAAGAAATACTTAGTTTCAGAAAACCATCAAAAATCCTTCCGGTCATGTCCGAGATGATGGAAATATTGTCCATTACAACACTGGAACCTGTTTGCTTTGAAGGATTAGAACAAGAAGATGTTATTCGTATTTATAATGCTCATGGTTCATTGGATAGAAACGGTAACAAGAATAATCTAAACGATAGCAGAGCAATTCTGCCTGGTAAAGGCCGAGGAAGAGGAAGAGGTACCTGTAACTTCAATTCATTGTTGCTATTAGCTTTATAAATGCGTTTTAAATTGTGTTGTTAGATGATGGGGCATCTCAATCTACCGGAGATTGGACTCGAAATAATTCTCTCCCGAGTGCCAAAGATGATTTGTGGGATGATGAACCAGCTGCTGGAAAAGGTTTTGAATTGGCAGATTTTGCCGCAGCTGCTCTAAAATTTCGGTCTGAAATGCTACAAGGTATTGGTAATGTGAAAGATTCTGAGCTGAATCACGAAGAAGATGCAATGGAGCAGTTATTTAAAGAGCAAAAGATCAAACTTGATGATGATTATGAGCTTGGCGGATTAATTGATGATGATGATGATATTCCAGACTGGGCATTAGGAGATGACGATGGTTTTCAAAATGAGGATGAGGTTGAGCTTCCAGTTTCTAATGCTTCTAAAACCTTACAATTACAGCAGCATCTCAAGTTGAAACCAGCTACTAATGAAGACGTGTCCACAGCAAGTGGAGGGGGGCATCCTGATGGTGAGATGGTGAAACGTAATGATCTTCTAGCGGGACTGTCCGCTAATAAACAAGCTCCACAACAACAATTGCAGTCATCTCAACCTCAAGTAGCAAATACTAATAATATGAATACCGAAAAACGTAACATCCTACTTGAAGTAAGTATTCCTGGTATTGCGAATAATGTCCTCCATTAATTCTAAACATATTTTTTGTGTTATTTCAGGCGATGCATGTTAAGTCCATTGAAAATATCGCAAAACTGCCGCAAGCGACAGAACCCACCTCGAATACTAATGTTTCTTCCTTTACACCACCAGTTCCATTGCAGCACACTCAAAACACTCAATCACATCCACTGTATTCCCCGTTACTCTCAGTCAACCCAATACCAATTAATGTTAATTCTTATCCTTTGGAAATCAATGCTCCTTTGAATAACAATTCCCATCGATTATATGAAAGCATAACAAATATCCAACCAACAAATGCTGGTACTCTAAATGCCCCAAGCTCAGCAATTGCTTTGTTAGAGTTAGAGCGACAAGCACAGGCAGCTGCACAACAACAAAGACAACAACTGCAGTTGCAACAACAACAACAACAACAGCAACTACTGTTACAGCAGCAACAACAACAGCAGCAGCAGCTAATACAACAACAGCAATTAGCTTTGAAACAACAGCAGATGAAGCAGCAGTTGTTGGAGCAAGAAGCTTTGGCACGTCTTCCAATAGAATGGTTTTATACTGATCCACAAAATCAAGTTCAAGGTCCATTCACTCAAGATAATATGCGTATTTGGCATGATGCTGGGTATTTCACTCATGATCTCCCTATTAAGATGCGTCACTGGTCTACATTTCATCCATTTTACAATGTTTTTTCTGATAGCAAATCAGCTTTTAGTGGAGCAGCAGTAGAGCCAAGATCTGCCTATCAACAAGCTCCTCAATATCCTAATTTGGTTCCTTCCATATTGAGTGTCTCATCTGCAGGGAACAATAGTAATTTTGAATCTAACTTAGCCAATAATAATAACTCTTCTGCTCAGGCTCCTATCGCAACACATGCGAGAGTTGCACTTAACTCAAGCCAAGTACAAGATTCAACATCTAGAGTCGAATCAAAGCCAATAGTCAATGAGAACAAAGCAGTGAATAATAATAATAATAATAATAACAATAAATCTTCTGTTGGACATGTCTCAAACGAATCAACTCAACGATTAACCGATTTTGTGAAGAAAGAGCAACCAGCGAATACAAACAAAGAAATTATAAAGCCAAATCAAAACTCTGGTCCTCCTGTTCAACCGAATGCTAAACTTAATGATAATATTCCAGTGAGAACTCCGTCTAATGTGCCTGAGGTGTCATCATTGTCGGTAGAACCTCCCTCGAA
>VKHH01005944.1:0-12500 GCA_015144975.1 Epipyxis sp. PR26KG | reverse complement strand
GATTAATTGTTTCTATTCTTTATAATATAACTAATGATTCATTAATTTATTAAAATTAATAGATATTCAAAAGCTTATTCTTGTCGATTAATGGTGATTCAATTACGATAGTTCCATTTATCAGATGTTTAGGAAACTTGTCTAGTGGTAACATCTTATTGTAACAAAATATTTATATTTGATGTTTATTCGAGTACATATTGCATTGTTGATTAAGGTCCTCATGAATGGATTGATAGAATTATAATCGAATGTTCGCAAGTTTTATCAAAATTAATCGAATTATCATTCATTCATACAACCCATAGAACCGTACTAAAGGTAAAATATAAAAAATAAATGTATGACAATAAGAATAGGAATACTTCCATATAACTATTTTTATTCAGTTCATTTTTCGATCTGTCACTAATGCACTCCCAATTTTCTGACTGCTGACTCCAAATTCAAACACCTACTCCAAAACTTTTATTCTATTTGTAAATTATCTTCAATTGCATGATAATATTTTCTATCAAGCTATCAAACTGTAAAGCTGTATTAGATCATTTTGAGACAAGTAGAAATTTTGAAAGTTTTCCAATAGTAATATAAATAATAATTATATCAATCAGAGTTGATTTTGGTACTTTGGAGTTGGCAGATCGAAACCTTGGAGAGTAAGAATGGTATATATATATATCGGAGGGATGGAAATAGTTTATGAGTTGGTTGCTGCTCAATCATAATTACAATTAATATGTTTTATATTTGTTTTGGTTTTGTTAGGAGTCACTTTGGGTTATTAGCAATTTTTTAGGGAGTTCTAATGTCCAAGTCCATAACATCATCATGTCCATTACTTTTCAAGGTGAAAAACAAAATCTGAAATATTTATTGTCATAATAAATAGAATAATAATTACTATATAATAATATAAATTATTATATTAATAATAGCAATAATAATAAAAATACTAATAATATCATTATTCCACACTTCCATTACATTTTTTAATTTGTTTAATTCTTTATAATAATAATAATAATAATAAAATTTCAGATCCAACAAATGGTGAGAGTCGCGGTTTATTAAATAATCTGGTCGATATATTCACATCTTATGAATTTGATTTACAAAGAGAAGCTTTGTTTGCTATTTTCAACTTGTCAACGAATCACTGGCAAACTATTTCTCCATTATTTCATCGATCTGAGATATGGCCACAAATCGCATCAACATTATTTCATTTATTAAAAGCACCTGACAGTGAAGTTATATTCGTTACCATGAAATTAATACGATTAGTGATGCTAATCGATGAGAAATATGATAGTATTATGTTGAATGAAGAGTTGAATTCATTCATGATTGACTTGGGTTTATTGGATTTATTGGAAGAAATGCAGGTAATATTTTCATGCATGCTAACCTACTATAATCATTATTATCTCACGCATAACTTAATCAACGGTCACCAACTCTTATTTATCATTCTTATTTTTATAATTTTTCACTTATTATTTAATTTAATTTTTATTGAATTTTGAATTAAATACTTATTATTTCTCTTATAATAATTCATTACAATTATTATATGATTGGGTTGAGATTAAGTTAATAAAAGGAATTCTTTCTCATCATTTATCATATACATTCATTTATTATTATTGTTATTTTTTGAATTATTTATAGTATAATGCTTCAAACCAAAATGTTAGTGAATATGCTTCAGAATTTGCAAACAAGCTGTTTGAAATGGTTGATGATCAAGGTGTTTATGTCCCAGTTAGTGAGCGAGTAAATGACAGTCAAACTGATAATAATAATAATAATCAAGTCAATATGTTTGTTGATAATGCTATTAATTCGACGTTACCTTCCCCCCCTCCTGTAGCATCATTGGCATATAATGGTGTGGGACGTGGAAGCCATTTGTTAAAACCTTCTTGGATGAATTGATGAAATTTAGATTCCTGCTGGATTGTTGACGTTAATGTATATTTTTCAGTTTGAGTTTCTAATTTCAATCAAGGTATTATATTGCATATTATATGGCGCCTATTATATTCCAATATTTAAAAAAATATATTCCAGTATTTATATTGATCAAAGAAGTCGCCAGTTTCTTCAGCTCAACCAGCGAATATGATAAAATGGCATAATTTAATAGTACGTGAAATATCAACTTTATTAGCTTATATTACTGTTTATTATTGGTACTCGTCGCTGCCATTGTGTGCAAATAATTTAACAAGATTCTAATTGACAAAATTGATGCGATGCTAGTTCAAATGGACATAGATCGCACAAATGAAGACCGTATTGTGACTGCTCTGTTGCGGACTGAGCTTGATTGCATTTAGTTTCAAAATAGTATCAGCGATGTTTTCCGTTTTCTGAGAGATGGAATTATCGCAAAACATTCTTCTATAGAATTTATTCTCTTACTCTTTCTCACACAAGAAATTCAACCGTTCTCAATTCATAAATAGTTTTACAGAATTTATTGAAGATTAAAAGGAAATCCATATTGCAACAGGATCAATTCTGTCGCCATTGTTAGCAAAATCAAACACAATTTCCGATATGGATCTTATTGCCATGATCCAAAAGGAATACTGGGTTTGAAATTGTGTTTGATTTTGCAATAAGATCCATATCGGAAATTGTGTTTGATTTTGCTAACAATGGCGACAGAATTGATCCTGTTGCAACATGGATTTCCTTTAAATCTTCAATAAATTCTGTTAAACTATTTATGAATTGAGAACGGTTGAATTTCTTGTGTGAGAAAGAGTAAGAGAATAAATTCTATAGAAGAATGTTTTGCGATAATTACATCTCTCAGAAAACGGAAAACATCGCTGATACTATTTTGAAACTAAATGTCATCAAGCTTAGCCCGTCACCATCAAGCTTAGCCCGTCACCATACGGTCTTCATTCATTTGTTTTGTGCGATCTATCTCCATTTGAATAGCATCGCATCAATTTTGTCAATTAGAATCTTTTCAGCTCTTTTTTTCTTTCTGTAACAAGGAGTTTTGATGCTTCAATTCATTGACCGTTTTTACATGATGCTGAACCTCACAAGATATTCGATCTCTTTCAAGATTCGACTTGTAAGTTACAAATTTAACCTCTAACTCTTCTTTTATTTTACTATAATTTGGGAGGCTGTTAGTCATTTGTGAATTTTTTTAGGTCACAATTTCGCTTTCTCAAATTTATGATTTCATTCACATAAAGCACATTCATCTGCTGAAATAACTCTATAGCGACACTAGAGTCCTCTGAATATTAATCACTGTTTGACGTGATTTTGCAGACATTATAGCAAAAAGGCACCAAAAACTGAAATTCGCGGCCACAATGCGGCACTTCTTCATGAATGGAGTGCCGATACTTGCTTAATCTGACCGTTTAACGGCAGCTGTTCGAAATTTACGGTTTATGATATGGGAAATTAAAAATAAAAAGCTTTATCTTAAAAAAAGAAATAAGATGATTATTCCGGGATTTAGCACAGCGCTACTATGAACGAACGGATCAAATCATGTTAAAAGTAAATAGAGAAAAGGAACAAGCTTCAAAGAGCCCTAGTGTCCTCTTAATCTCTACGCTTTCTTCAATCAGAATAAATAAAATTGCAGTACCGCTAATGGAAAAATAATATAATAATAACATATTATCGAAACAAATGTCTTTTATATGACAATCATAGTAGAGCAAGTTGCAAGGATTCTGATGATGATGTTGGATGTTGTTGACGAAATAATTCTGAAAAACGCAGCTAAAAAATAGGAGAAATTACAACACTTCACAAGTTTCTTGTAATAACATTAAATATATTGAGCAATAAAAAATTGGAAAGTATTATTTCTTCACCATAATATTAAACAAAAAATTCAAAAATAAGGGGAATTGGTGACAGGAGGTAGTAGCAATTTCCACGAAACCTGTGTACCATCTTATCACTCCACAGCTCTTATTAAAATCCACTTCAAAAATTAAGCTAAAATTAAAATCTGAATTAGCAATAAACTAGTAGCCGATTCAGATTTGACTTACTGTAGATAGTAGAAAAATAAATTTCGGTTTGGACCGAGCCAACCTAATGATTTTCTCCACAATAAGTTCTTTTAAACAATAAATTTGGGTGATCTCTTGTCGTTATATAGCTATATTGTATTGGTTGTACTGTTCAGACATTTTTAATTGAGATTTTTATTATTATAATTGAAGTTTTTGTTTAGAAAAAAAAATGCTATGATCTTGAAATTTTCATTTCTCAGTTTGTGGTATCTTGAACTGAAATCTTGAAATATGAAACTGAAAAATTAATAATATTAATGCTAACATTTTATTATTATAAATCTAATATAATTATTTTAAAATAAAAACTATCTGATATTAACAATTTAAAGCTAAAGCTTAACAATGACATTATTTTACAAAACAAACATCAATTTATATAATCATAAAACCCAACATAATCATTTGTTCTTCACCATTCAAAAGCATCGAACAATTATTATGTTTATTATTTTGATAAATCAAAGAATCAATACACATCATACGTTCAGAGATGATTTTTTTATCACCTTATCATTGATTCATTACTTCGATATAAAATATTGGCTTTATTCATAAATTATTCCATATTATTTTATTATGATATTTTCTAATTATTATTATTGTTATTATTATTATCATTATTATTGTCATTATTATTAATTTATTAAATGTATAATGTTATAAATATTATTATTGTTATTATTTATTATTAATTTTAAATATCAAAACTTTAAGTGATTAGTATATTAAAATCATTGCTATTATCATAATGAGAGGAATACCATACAGCTAAACTTTCTTTAATAATTGTTATAATAATGATAACGAAAGTTAGCTGATATTCTATTATAATAATGATAATATTCACATGAATACCTAAAAATAAAATAAAATGAGGATGTGAATATCAAAATTTAATAGATACGGTATATGAGTACACTTAATCTTGCTGATTTCTTGCCACATTTCACTCATAATTATTATGATCGGTAGGTGCTACAGTATCAGATTTATGCAAACGACCCATTATTATTTATACCATTCCCATCTACATTATTATTGCTAATCATTGAGTCTTGAGTGACTGATTGCTGAATTCCAATAGGGATGGAAGCATGTTGTGTTCGTGTTGTGGTGGTATTAGTGTGAGATGAATGTTGCTGCGATTGTGATGCTATCATTTGTGTGGAATTATTATTATCAGCTTTGTTATGCTTGTTTGCTTTTTTGTTTTGATTTTGATCGACATTACTATTATTGAATGATATAAAAAATATTTTTAGGGAAATAATAAAGCAAAATAATTAATTAATGAAACTAACCTTAAACTATAATATTGACTTGATTCGTGGATTCTAAAGCCAAAGATGCGTGGAGTATACGATTCGATTGATCTTGGTACGATGAGCTCTGGATGCGTGAGAAGGAACAAATGGCAGAAAGTTGTACCAAAGTAAGCACCATCCAGATTAGAGTGTTTAGACGAACGAGGATGGTAGGTTTCATGACATCTAGGGCAGAATACTTCGACTGAGAATTCCCTCGTGACATCTGATAAGCCAACTGGAAGTACAGGCTGTCCTTGACAAAACGATCTTGGGCACCGTCCAAAATCAACATTATGATATTTTTCATACTTAATAATAAAACAAAAATATTAATTTGAAATATGATTTATACTAAATTTTAAAATAATCATTTCTAACCATTTTATGCATTCCAGCGCTGGTGAGTATATAGCGAGCATGGATTAATCCATAAAGAACTTCTGCTGCTGTTTCCACGATATCATGCTGTTCTTCAGTCAATCCATCTAAAATAATAATAATAATAATAATTTTAATATGTGTAAATGTATCATAGCTATTAATGTGAAATAATAAACTGTGATTTCAATCATTTTCGGTGTTATGTTAGTCTATAGCTTTTGCATACATGTCTGTCAATTTAATCCATACGTCAAATAGATGAAATAAACAGAACAAAAATGAAGTTAAATTCTAGAAAAGCAAAATTATATAAATTTACCTAATGGGATGTCCACATCAAGTATCATATCTAACGCAAAGTCATAATATGGAACATGAGAAGTAAGCCCAGTTAAATTAAAATCATCTTGAATGAAAGACTCCTCCACTTCACAGAAAAAATTGTTTCCACGAATACTTATGAACCATGAAATCCATGTTGTATCATCAGATGCTGTCATTTCACTACTTTCATCACTTGCTGGTTGATTTGGATTTATAGCATTGTTCGCTAATTCTTCTTCCTCTAAATCTTGATTCGAAATTACTTCCTCATCAGCATCAGGCTCACCATTAATTATGTCTTCGCGATTATGATCGCTCATCAATTATAACTCAATAAAAATATATCTTTTTGTACTAGAATTTCTACAGTAGGTATGGAGAATACCAAAATAAAATAAGTAAAAAGTAAAAACTAAACTGTAAATTATAAATTTGATTAACTTCTCCAACTATTTAAATTCAAAAAACAGAGATATTTATAAATACACAAGTAATCATCTAATATACTGTAAAGTAGTAGCAGAATAACTGAGTTTATGTGATTAACACTTACAATTTTTGTCTAACCCTGCTGTTTGCAAAACACTCTTTTTTCTTTTTGTAGCAATAACCAGATAATGCAATATTTTAACTGGACTAAAAAACCTCAAAGAATAAAAACTAAAAGGATTCAATCGTCAAATACAAGGCTGTGCAACAACTGAAATTGTTATGATGAAAAGTCGAAATTATTTTTTGTAAAATATTGTTTTTGGTGGAGATGTGGACTTTTAAATTTTATCGTTTTACAATAATTGTAAAGTTGATTTCTATTCCCAAAATTTGAACAGTTTAGTGATTTTATAATAATGAAATATGAAATGAATAAAATTCATAAGATTTGTAAATTACACAACCCAGACCCAGCAGCAGGGAAAAAAAATGACTCTTTATTAGATTTTAAACTTAACTTACGTTTATTATTTATTACCTACTCTAAAAAATTGAATTGTATCAACACGATCTTGTTCAAATTGATATAATATATCATCAGTAGAAAATGGTTTTATCAATAGTAACTGGAACAAAAGTTATAGCAGTATAATATCACAATATTACCTTACAACATCCATCACATATTCAAGTTTTACAGTGTTTTATTGTTTCAAATCCAATATTCAAACTTTCCAACTTAAACAGTTGTGCTATTGTGGTTATAATTATAATTTGAAATAAGAGGTTATAAGTTGCGTTGTTTTCTATTTTTTAAATAATAAAATAATATTATCGGGATAGCATATTAATTAAAGTTATAAATGGATTCAAGAAATATATTGGAAAGATTAGACACTGCGTTCGACTGGTTTCTTGATCACATTACGGGTACTTCTTTCAGAATCGTTAACATATTAATATTTTCTTTGAAGGCAGGAGTTTTGTTTTTACTGTTGGTATTTAATTCTGTAGTATTATGCATTATATTGAGAAATTATACTGTTCCTAGAGCATTAGTACACCGAGAACTATATTTTGATTACTCAAATCGACCTGTACAAGCGAAAATAAATTTGTCTTTAAATGAGGATCAATGGTATTATTTGAAGAATCACCAATCTCAAGTTTCATTAAAAAGTCGTGCTTTATTAAGTGGTAGTTTTTATACATTAGGATTAAAATTTGCGTTGGCAAAGTCTCATCGAAATTATGATATTGGAAAGTTTTCAGTTAATATGACTTTGATGAATTCACAAAATGAAGGAGTTGCAGAATCCATACGGCCGGTCTCAATACCTTACCAATCCACAGTTTCAAGAGTATTAGAAACCCTTGCATATTTCCCTTTGAAATTTATAGGAATGGCAGGAGTGGATGAAATGGTAGAAATAAATTTGGAAATGATTAATAACTTTCAAGAGCCAGTGAATCCTTTTACTAGTTCTATTTGCATCACAGTATCAAATGACGCCGCAGACATTTCGAGCACAAAATTATATATTTATCCCAAAGTTTATGGTTTAACGTAAGCGTTTTATATATATAATATTATTAATTTGACGAAAAAATATTCCTCTTCCAAATTTTTCATGCAATTATTCTGACTTTTTTTATTTATTTGTTTGCTGTAGTTATGTATTATATTACTATCCGGTCAGCTCATTCATATATCTCATGCTAATGTTAACTGGAGTTCAATCAGTTGGCTGTATTTTTGTTGGGATGGTAAGTTCTATTACTTAACTTTGCACGCTCTAATCTAAAAATTATCATATCATATCAGATATGGTATCTTTGCCAAAAATCAAGTAATATTGAAGATACTCCTGTACGAAGAAGGATAAGATACCCATTTTTCAGTACTCTGATAAATCGACGAAACAATACTAATGATTTGAGTTATCCACTTGGTTATGAACCAAGTAACATAAATGGCAATAATAATAATGATAATATTAATAATAAGTCTTATCGAAATGAATATTTTAGTACATCAAATCGTTTATTGAATCAAAATAGACAAGAAGAATTTAATAATGTGTTGCAAATAAGAAAAAAGAAGAAAAGGGAATAAACATGAATCATTTGTACTATCAAAGATCCACTGGATTTTCATCATTAATTAATTGGCGAAACTGCTCAATTGTTATGATAAGATTGGATAAGAAATGTAGCAACCACTTGTCGGAGGAGTATAAACCCAATTGGTCTGAATCAAGAATGATTTTGATCCAATCACAGCATTGGCGTTATTGCTGCCTGGAAGTAATGGCCCTCGTTGCCATTGACAACGATCAGCATTCTCTTGGCCTCCACTTCCACTATCTGGATCGAAATAATAACCCTGTCCTGTTGGATTAGTTACTGTCTCGCTTAGCTCATGTGCATAAACCGAAACCATAGAATCATGGTCTCTATTTCCATTAGGAGGTGGTACAGTGGTGAGAAGTGGCCACGTACATCCACTTTCTCCTGCCGTTGATGAAAGCGAAGCATCTCCAACTACAGCATACTTTATAATGTAAGTATTACCAGTTTTTGCGGTGTATGTGAAACTGTAGTGATATCCACACCATTGTTGTAACCTAAAATCATAATTAATTAATTAATTAAATGATATATATAAGTTTTCTTATATTTACGAACCAATACTGTTCACCCACTGCAAATTGAAGATCTCCCCTAAAAAAGAATGTATACATTGCATTTGTATCTATAGGTAATATGTCGTTATCAAGATTTGAGGCAATAAGATTTACAACAAAATCATTGGTAAGATTAACTTGAGTTGTTGGTATGAATAAATTTTGACCAAATATCAATCCATTTTTTAGTGGACTTCCTGATTGATTTTTATAAGTTGTGTGAATGTTTAGCCATGATGATCCAGCTAAATTATTCGCAAAATATTGAAGTAATTTAACTTGGTTTGAAGTTGAGTCGTATTCACCATACCACAAATGATGAACAGTTAAGATGGTTGATATAACATCTCCTCCGTGATAAGATATATCCCAAATCGGAATTAAACTTTGTCGAAAGGATGGCTTCATTGTAGTTGGTTTTGCAGTTTTTGATGGTTTAAATGTTTTTGCTAATGATGGTTTAGATGTCTTTGATGATGATCTTGTAGGATTATTAGTCGGCTTTTTAGAAGCAGTAAGGCTAATCTTCACTGAGTCTTCTGCTATACCAGAGGAAGCTTGTTGATTATTATTTGCTGTGTAGAAAATTTTAAAAATCATGCAATGAAATATATTTGGTTTGTTCTGTCAGTGATTGGTAAAATATTTTGATGTCATATAATAAGACAGTACATTTTCTTATCTTATCAACGATTTACTTAACTTAAAGTACAATATCATATCAAACCATATACTGTGTTTAGTGTTTACCTTCATTTGGTTTTACAATGCCGCAACCTTTCATTGACAGTAAGGTGGGATGGTCTTGACTAATCTTAGAACTAACTATCCCAGGCAATGTTATACAGTTAAAGCTCATGAACAAATGTAAAATTGGTATCGCGTATGATGCTTTCATGATTCAAGGTAGCTTTTTAACCAAATAAAAAATTCGATTTTATTTTTATTGTTTACTTATGAAGCATTTGTTTATGATATTTTATGGAAAAGTATGAAATTCAGCGCGAAATAGTAGCAAATAATCTGATTCACTTGAATCTTTATAGAGAAGTTGGAACAAAAAGATTTTTTGTTGCAAAAATATCCCAAAACCGGTGGGCAAGATTTTTTATGTAAAACGGTAAAAAAAGATCAAATAAACGGTAAAAAGTTAAAAAAAAAATAAAAAAAATATATATAATAAAAAATATATATAATAAATATAAAAATATATATAATAAAAAATTATATATATATATAATAAAAAATAAAAAAATAAAAAAATGAGTGATAATTACTGATGAGATTGTGGATTCAAACTATAATAATGTTTGAAATAGATAGTGAGGATTTTGTGAGGATTTTGTTGAGGAATTTTTCAGCCGTGTCCATTTCCCCACCCTGGGAAAGGAATCCTTGAGGAAAAAAGTCGAGGATTTTTTATCCCTCACACACTATTATGATACTGAATTTATGGTTTACCTGCAGTTAGCACTACTATTTTCAATTGGCCGTTCTATCATATAAAAAATCGCCAAGAATTTATCGAGATTATTACAGTACTTTAGCAAAAAGCTACAGTCGCACAATTTATAAATTTGGATTTTGAATTTGGACATAAAAATGTTTATTTTGACAACTAAAGTTGATGAAGGTGGCTTACCATGTTATGAACTAAAGTCTATAGATAATTTGAATAGTGTTAAAATATTCACGTTTGGTGCAACGGTTACTTCTTGGCTCTGTGATGGTAAAGAAAGATTATATTTATCAGATTCTGCTATTTTTAATGGTGTTAAGGCTATTCGTGGAGGTATTCCAGTAGTTTTCCCTCAATTCGGATCTCCACCAAATGCATCTTTACCACAACACGGATTTGCTAGAAATTCAGTGTGGGAGCTGTTTGATCAGACACTTGATTCTACTCATGCTTCACTTACTATGGTATTGAAGGATAATGAAACCATTTATCAAGCCTGGCCACATCGATTCCAATTATTATACAAAGTTACGCTAACACCAAATGATTTGAAATGTTCTTTATTCATTCATAATTCTGCAACTGACATTAATGAGGTATTTTCATTTGATTGTCAAGCTTTATTACATACATACATAAGAGTGCCTGATATTGCGGAAACTGCAGTTGTTGGATTTCAAAATCAACCATATGTTGACAAGTTGATAACAACATCCACTGATACTTATTTAAGTGCAATTGATGATCGCGAAAAAGCATTTATCAATAAAGAAGTTGATCGAATTTATTCTAATATTCCGAATTCTGCTTTATTAAATAATGATATTATTCCTAATTCTATTCTGGTCCAACATAATTCTACCCCATTTATGGAAATTAATCAATTTGGTTCTTATTATTCAAATATTAAAACAGAAGATATGCATACATTACAATTAAACTATAATGTAGTGAATACCACAGAGCTTGGTGGACATCATATTCCAGTTGATACAGTGTTTTGGAACCCTTGGATTGATAAGACTGCTTCTATTGCTGACTTGCCAAATGATGCATATCATAGTTTCTTATGTATTGAACCTGGATTAGTTTCGAAATGGTTCTCATTGAAGCCATCAGATGTGATCATACTCTCTCAACAACTCACTGCAAAATAATTATATTATTTTAAAACTTTAATTTGACTTTTTTCTCGTTTATTTTCTTGTTTTTAAATACAATATGAGAAATTATTCGTCAGATCAATTCTATATTCCTAAATTCTGATTTTCTTTAGTTTAAATCCTTATATTGAAACAACTGTTAATACGTTTATAATTTTTTCGAAAACTTTGAAGAACTCTTAGTTTAATAAATATACTTTATTTCTTCCTTTATAAACACTCTTAAAGAAACTACGGTGACACGCCCTCTTCACTTGAAAAATTAGTATAAATTCTAAAATCTATTTCGAAAATCAAACCAAATAAATTTCTAAAATAAATCCATAATGAAATGTATATATCCAAACGGACACCTCCTTCCTATTGCTTCCTTGACAAACTGTCCGTTTGCGACTTTTCGTGACAAAATTTTGAAAATTGAGCCACAAAAATGATAAACAATATTACAATTATTATCAACATTTGAAACCAACATACTGTTTATTAGCCCATGCTATCATTGAATAAGATTTGTAGTAATTATATCTATAATATCCATAAATAATGATATTAATAATAATAATAATAATAATAATAATAATAATAATAATAATATATTTTTTTGAAATTAAGCAGCTTGAATTAAAAAAATTGTTTTTTGCTGGCATTGATTAAAAAGAATAATAATA
>VKHH01005943.1:35000-37876 GCA_015144975.1 Epipyxis sp. PR26KG | reverse complement strand
AATACAATTGAAATGCAGTGTATAATATTTAAATTTATTTACCACCCGCAAAATTGTCAAATGAATGAAAACCACCCGCAAAACCACCCGCTTTTTTAAAAAAAACCACCCGAATTTGAACCGGACTCTGTGTAGACGGCTATCAAAAAGTATTTTCCACGATTCTATCAACATATGTAATCCTCCTAGTAAAATAATCCCAACTACTTTTTCCTTTCTAGTCTATATTTCATTTATTTGATTTTTCAATTACTTTGATGTGTACTACTGTAGAGGATAACAGTTATATCTGGTATAAAATCATTTTAAAGGTTAGATTTCTAAATAACGGACTGAAGCGATATGTAAATTGTAATAATTAAGTATTCAATAGCAAAATAGTTATTCAAAGAGATATATGACCGTTCATTCACATTCAAACTGTGTTCATAATAAAAACTAATAAACAACTCAAATATAATTAACTCTTTATATACATACAGTATCTTTAATCTTATTGTTAATAATTTAGTTCAATTGCAACACTGAATATCCTCGGAAGTTCTTTCATCACAATATTAATTTCAATGAAAGCGTTTCAATAAAAATTATAAAAGCTCAAATAGTTTTCTAGACACATTTTGAGTTTGATTTTACACCACAAGATTATGCTATTTGTCTACCATATTTACAATCCACCAATTCTTGAAACGTCTCATACCTTCCTTAACTTCTTCAGTATCCCTACTGTAGGAAAAACGAACGCGACGAGTCCCAAGTCCTGATTTTGGATCTTCAAAATCACTACCTGGCGTAATGGCAACACCAGCTTCTTCAAGGATCCGATAGCAGAGAGCCGGGCTGTCATTCACACCATGTCTATGCAAGTCAATATAAACATAAAAGGCACCATCCGGAGATGCAGCCCCATCGAGAAGTCCTAACTCGTTAAGGGTATCTAATACTATTTGTCTATTCGTGGAATATCGTCTAACATTTTCATCCAATTCGTCAGTGCAATCGAAAGCTTTACAAGCTGCTATTTGAGAAAGTGTGGGAGCATTGATGTACATATTCTGCAAAATTCCAGTATAATAATTAACAAATAATCAACTTGCTATATTGTGAAAAAATGTCAGTTATTATTCCATACCTGACTTAGTCTATTCATTGTATCAACCATATAATCAGGTACCACCATCCAACCGAGTCTCCAACCCGTCATAGAGTAATATTTTGAGAATGAATTAATAACAATTGCCGAATTGGAATATTCTAAAGCGGTTGACTCTTTTTGTGAGTTGTAAGATATGCCATGGTATATTTCATCACTGATGAATAAAATATTATTTTCTTCACAAACAGTGCAAATATCTTTCATTTCATTTGGTGAAAGCATTACACCGGTTGGGTTACTTGGGCTGCTTAAAATCAAACCTTTTATTGGTTTCAACCCTTTTTCTTCTCGAGATAATATTTCATTTGTTAATGATTTGCCGGTTAATTTAAAATTCTCATCTAATGAAATACTCAAGTATTCCAATCCAGTTGCAATCATTATATTACGATAACACGGATAACCACTGCTACAAACAGCTATGATGTCATCTGGGTTGAAGCATCCTATGAACGACAGCAAGAAACCTGCACTTGACCCAGTTGTTACAACAATCCTCTTGTAATCAATAGTGACACCATATTTTTTTGAGTAATGATTAGATATTGCTCGTCGAAGAATATCCTGACCTAATGCATTTGTGTATCCTATAGTATACAAAAATTAACAATCATTTCATATTTAAATATAATCTAATCCATTTTTTATAGAACTTGCCCAATTTATCTGCGCTTAATGCATCTTGTGCAGCTTGGACAACTTTGGAAGGAGCACCAGTTGCTGGTTGTCCAACTTCCATGTGACAAATGGAACGACCAGCTGATTCTAATTCTGACGCTCGTGCTAAAACATCCATAACTTTGAAAGAAGGTACTTTAGACCTATCTGAAACTTGCGGAAGTGGCAGCGTGGTCGAAGTTGACAATATGAACATCAACAATTCCACAAATAAAAATAAGACCATAGTGAAAATTTTAACAAGTTACTGCCTTATATTTTAAAATAATTAGTTACTGAACTTATTCTTTAACAACACTTATTTGCTTATTTGGTGATTTTTATTAATGCGGTTCCATATTTATATTTATTTAATCAAGTTAACGTCAATAAATCTTGGTAATAACCATATCAAACCAATCAAACAATAGACAGTATAAAATAACAAAATTTTATTTTTTGAAAAAACCCGGCACTATTATGCGTAGATACCGGTCGGTACCTTTTTGTAAACTCCCGGCCGGGCCCGTTTGAATAAATGTTGTTCTTCATCACTTTTTTTAGCACACACTATAATAATAAAATAAAGTTTAAAAAAATAGATTTTATAAAAGTTTACTGCAGGTGCTGACTTTCTTCTACTGATTTTATCATTATTTAAACTCATATTTCTGGTATTCATTGTCATCATTTATACTGTGTTTTTAAATACTGTATATTATTATCATCAAAGATGGTCAATTTCATATTTTTATTTCCTGATCATTTGACTCACATTTTGATCTCCGCGTGGTTATCCTTGAAGGATATCTCAAATCTAGATGTAGCTTTTTGTGACAGAGACTGTCTAAAAAAATTGAGCAATAATGTTCGTCTTTTTCACAATAATAGTGGAGGAGAAATGGATTTGAGAAATAAAGATGAATTTCTTCCTTTTTCTTTTAGATTATTAATATGGCAATACCACCGTCAAGTTTCCGTTAATGTGGAGATCAATGAGAAACTACTTGAAAAAATATGTGAGACATTTATGTTTAATATTGTATATCATACCTGTTATACC
>VKHH01005943.1:0-30000 GCA_015144975.1 Epipyxis sp. PR26KG | reverse complement strand
CTCTTCTAATGCTTTAATCTCTTCCATTTTCTTTTGCTAAAATTTTAAATATAATATATTTTTATAATTACTATAATTACTATTACTATTATTATTATTATTATTATTATTATTATTATTATTATTATTATTATTATTATTATTATTGTTACTATTATTATTATTATTATTATTATTATTATTATTATTATTATTATTAATGTTTTTATCATATTAGAATTATCAAGATTAATAACGAATACTACCTGTAAGGTCTCCCATTCTCTGTTCTTCATTTCATCCCATTTCAACTTCAAGAGTTGTTTCTCTTCTTCAAATTCTTTCGTTAATTGAATCTGATCTTCTTTGTTTTTATCTTCCAGTGTTTTTATTAAATCTTCATTTTTTGTTATTCGAGCTTGTAAACTTGTTCTTTCTTTTGCAAAATGCTGACTTTGAATTGAGACATCAGCTTTGAACTGTTCCAATACTTCACGCTCCTAAACATAATAAATATCGAATGAATTAAATTATTATTGCATTATTATTGTTATTATTATATATTAAAATATTTAACAAAAAAAGCGTTGTTTAGAACTTTATTCCCATCTTCTTACTACAAGTTAAAGTATATCAATTTCGTTCCTCATATATTACGCCACATAAAGATAATGATTATGAAGAAATTGTATCTGAAAATGATACTCAAATTTCATTAGTTAATTACATTCACTGAATTATTTGGAGCTGAACTCCATTAACGTAAGTATGGAAGTAAAGTGCAACTACTCCATTTACTTCCATGCTACCATGAATTTTAGTTGCTATTAACTCACTTAAGGGAGTAATTTGTACAGTTCATCATCTTCATTATTATTATCAAGATTAATATTATAATAATTATTATCATTTTTATTATAATTATAAATATTAAGTATAATTTTATTTACTTTTAATAATTTTTTATTCCAGCTCTTCTCATTTTCTGCCAAAGATTTCTCCATCTTTTCAGCCCATTGTGTATTGAGTTCATCAGAAAGTGACTTGGTCAAATGGAGTTTCAACTGATCCTATTATAATAGTTATTATAAAAGAAATTATCATAGAAAATAATAAAAAAAATATAATAATAATATAATATAATCAGTATGATTTATAGAAATTGACATCAAATAAGAATACTTTTATTAAGAGTATTATATAATATTAACATTTATTATTATTAACATTAAAAGTACTATTAATTATATATCGATAAATGGATGAATTATTAAATGATGATAATTTACCATATCAATACTGTGTTGAATAGACATCTTTTTCAATTTATCTTCATATTCATTCCTGAGAGTATTCATCGCAGATTCATTTCTATTTCTATCTCTTTGTTTCTCAATTTCAAATAAATTATTTAACTTTTCTTTCTCGATTTGCATTTCTATTTCTTTTTCAGCTGATACTTCTGCTTTCCCTACGTTCATATTATGAATCATAAATAATATATTATATACATATTATAAATTTAACAGCCTGATTTTAAGAAATTATTTTTGTTAGATAATAACAACAATAGTAATAATAATAAAAATAATATAAGTTATGTTTAAATAGATAATTGCAGCTCGTATCTTCATAATAATTTAATAAAATATTAACAATAATAATAACTGCAAAAATAATTTAACATTTCCCATTTTTATATTTGTTTCATTCGAAAAATAATTATTATATTTTAAAAGATGATGGCACCTTTATAACAGTAATAATAATAATTGTAATTTCATACCTTTCAAAACTTCTAATTCAAGTGTTTGATCTGCTTCTTGCATAGCTTGTCTCCATTTCGATGCTTCTAATTTCACTGCTTTTATCTTCTCAACTTCCATTAAACGAGCATGTTGTTCTGATTTTTCTTCAAATAATGCTTCTAATTCGATTGTTTTTTCTTTAACCTATAAGTGATAATAGTCAAAATAATAACTTATGATTATTCTTTTATCAATAAAATATTAATAAAATCAAATTTCAATATGCATTATAATTTTCTCATTGTTTGTTTGATATCATTTTTAATACCTTATCATCGAATTCTTGTTGCCATTCAACCCTCAATTGCCTAATACGCTGTTCAGATTCTTCATGCATTGCAGCACGTAATGCCTTATAATAATGAGTATAATGAGAAGTATTATTAAGTTGGAATTGAAACAAAACAAAATAAATTCTTACTTTCATTTTTAAATTTTCTTCAGTTGCTAAAGCTTGCTTCAAAGCATTCATATCATTTTCATGTTTTTCATTGATATTATTAACATCATTACGATGTTGTGCTTCAAGTTCATCTTCTCTTAACTTTAAATGTGCATCATGTTTGGCTATTAAAGAGCTGATCTCCGCTTTATGATCACCTACAAAGTGAAAATAATTATCATAAACATAAAAAAGGAAATATTTATGAAATATAATAATTATATACTACATACCTTCCATAGTAAATAACTTGAAATCATATTCTACAGCTGCATTCATTAATAATCTTTGCTGTTGTGATAATAATTCTGCTTCTTTTTGTTGCATTTTCTCATTCCAAATAGAGTTCATTTCAACTTCTTTAGCTTCCACAGCAACCTTATTTTAATGAAATAAATTAAATAAAAAATAAAAATCTTGAATTGCATTATTATTTGAAGAAATATTTATTTTTATTACCTTTTCTCGATGATTCGCATCTTTCAATGCTAATTCAGCATCCAGACGATTTCTGTCCATCATACGATCTATTTCTTTATTTTTTGAAATGATTGCTTTGTTAACAGCTTCGTCACCAGCATTACGACATGAATCTAATCAAACACACAGAATAATTTTATTTTTAATAAACAAAATTGAACAAATATGTACAACAAGAAAGGAATTTTCTTTATCATCATTCAATTCAACAATTTAATTTATATGAAATAAAAAATATAATAATACTTAAGATGATTATTATAATATAAACCATTCTTCGTTGAAATATTCTGTTGTATTGAATTTCGCTCTATATTTATTTATGCTTATTAGCTTTATGATTATGATTCTATTTCTTGTTCATTCAAAGTCTTAAAACTCACCTAAATCAAATAAGAAATCAGCTTCAGCTTGTTTGAGACGATTTTCAAACTCAAGATTAGCATTTTCTATTGCTTTCAACTTATTTTCTTCAGCTGCTTCTAATGCTTTACGAAGCTGATCTTCAAACTCAGCTTTATTAAGAGACGTCTTAATATTGAATTCTTTGATCATTTTCTTTTTCAATGATTCCAATGCATTCAATTTTTCACTATAATAAATGGTATAAAATGAAAATAATATTTATCATTTTATTTATTTTTTCAGTTTTTTCACATTTGAGTTATAAAAAGGATATCTTGAAAAACATAATTTACCTGTTCAGATCATCAGTATTTTGTTTCAAAAGTGTTTCAACATGGCCTCTGAATTGTGTAGCGACATTTATTAGAGTAGTATTACTACTCCATAATCTGAAACCATTTCCTAATCGAGCTAATCTCCATCTATTAATAATTCCATATATTTTCACAGCATGAGTTTGCTTTATTAATTTCACATTATTATTTTCAAATTTCTCTCGCATATCTAAGGATGCAACTTGTGCTGCAGAATTGATCATAAATTGTTTAGATAATTCTTCTTTCAATGACATTATTTCCTCATTTCGCAAATTTTCCTAAAATAAGAATAAATAACTATAATAATATTCCAAAATCTTTTAAATAAAAGTTTCCATTATGATCATTTTTATAGAAATTACAAATACGCTAAATTTGTATTTCACTAAATTAAGTTTAAATCCAACTACATTTAAAATGGGCAATAGTGTCATCTTGCAAACATCGCTCTGATTATTGTTCATGAAAACAAAATTCGATTTAAATTTAATTTTATATAATAATAATAATTACCTGCTCTTTAAAAGAATCGTGAATTGCTTTGATTTGTTTCTTATAATTCGCACTGTTTTGTTCTTCGATTTGTCTTAATTTAGCAATATCATTATTAGCAGCATCAAGATTCTCTTGGAGTCTACGGTTACTACTATTCGAATTTTCCAAAGCAACCTAAAATAAAACAGTACAATAAAATTAATTTGTTATCATTTTCCAATAATAATATTGATAAAAATTATTATATACATAATAATTATAAATATGCATAATAATATTAATAATAACAAAAAAAACTCAGTTTCAAAATTGATGTACTTACTTGTTCTATTCTTAATTGATCTCTCATTTTTACAAAGCCTTCTTTCAATTCTTTGTTTTGATTTGAAAATCTATCCATTTCACTTTTTAGATGAATTTCACTTTGCTTCAATTTGTCTTCATTTGCAACATATTTTTGTACATCTAGCACATTTGTATCCTAAATAAATAATTAAAAAAATGAAAAAATAATATGATAATGAATGGATGAAAAATATTGACTACTTTACAACATGTTTCAGTTTTATAATATTGCTATGAATGTGAAAGACGCGGAAAAATAATGAATTATCATAACGATTATTCCGACAATTCAACTTTTTGGATTGGATTTAAAATGGATGAAAGATATAAAATGACTTATAAATGATATAATATGGTACCCAGCAGGGCACGGTAGAATAAATTATATGCTTAATGTGATAAACTAACCTTCAGAGTTTCAACATCCATTTTCCATTGCTTTTGAACATCTGATAATTGTTGTTGACATCGGTTTAATGCTGATTGCAATTCATTTTTATGAGTTATTTCTGATGCTAATTGACTTTTTAGGTATTGTCTTTCATTATCTAATCGACGAATCATTGCTTCATTACTTTGTTTTCCTGCTTCTCGGGCTAATTCTTGTTCCTTTTCATCACGCATTGCCTGTGTTAATGTTTTGATGAAAACAAATAATTTTATGAATAATATTTTTCAACGGATCGATTTACCTGCAATTGATTTCTTAAACCTTCGATTTCAGTCCTTAATGCTGTTTGATGAGCAAGAGATTTGTTTGCTGCTGCTTTTGCTGATTCTTCTCTTAATTTTGATTGCTGACTATCTTGAATGGTTTCTTGCAGTTGTCCCTAATTATCATAAACAACGATCAACATTTTAACTCCACTGGAATACATAATAATATAATTAATCAATATATTTGTTACCTGTGTTACCATTAACTTAGATTGCAAAGCAGTGAATTCTTTCATACGATCTTCATAATAACTCTCAATACGTTGTTCTGCTTCAGCGACAGCATTTTTACGAGACTGTTCATTTTCCTGACAGAGACAAAGAATGTAATTAACAAATTTTAATCATTATTAAAATAAAATATTGTCGGTTTAAGTGAACAAGTTTTGTAGTGAACAAGTTTTGTGAGACACAGCTAATCCCACACGTGTAAAATTTGATTGATATCAAGTAAATCTTATAATATTCTACCTGCATACGGAATTTAAATTCTTCTCTAATTTCTTCAAGTTTTTGTTTACTATTTTCCATAGCCACTTTAGCCTCATCTGTTGTTTTCTTTTCAGTTTCAAGTTGAGCTTTTAAGAATTCTACTTTGTTCATAAGCTGACGGAGTTTTGCTTCATTTTTAGCGTCATTTAACCGTATAGTTGATTCAAAATCAGCTGAACTGACACCAATACCTTGCGATGATTCTAATCGATAGCTTGCCTATATCATATGTTAACATAAGGGTAAACTATCTTGAAATAGAATTATAATAAAAAATAAATGCAAATCTGAAACATGATTTCCATAATAACTCATCATTGCAAACCAAAAATCATCAGAATGGAATCGAATCATATTATCATATATTAAATTAATATATATAGACTTTCTAAGTCATTACTTACTTGTACGGATTGTTGCATGTTTTTCAAATCTGCTCTTAGCTTTATTTGCCCTTCTAATGCAGCTTGTTTACTATATTCTAATTGATTATTTAGATTTTCTAATCCTTGAATTTTGAATCGAGATGCTTTTAAATCTTCTTCTGAAGTTGCAATCTTAATTTCAGAAATATTGAAGAAAATAATTATAATAATATTATGCGTTACTGAAATTAATAAACTATTTCCAAAAATGTTTAATCAAATATTTTTGTTATGATAATAATGAGAAAATCATTTTTCTGAGAAACGATCAAATATTCCATTTTATTGCCAACGTGAGATAATAATTCATCTTAACATTTGATTTTGTTTGCAATCGAATAATAATAATAATAATAATAATAATAATATAATGCTCCATATTTTTATTTCTAAACATAATAAAAAATCTTACCTTATCCTCCAAACCAACTTGAATACTTTTTAATTCCATAATTTCAGATTTAAATTTTCTTTCTTGAATTGATAGTTTATTATTAAATTCAATTTGAATTTGTCTTCTTTCATCAGAATATTGATCTTGTAGTTGTCTATACTCTGTTTGAAGGGATTCGATCTGCTCTAATAATCGACTATTTGCTTCATATCCATTTTGTTTCGTCGGAGAAGATGAATTTGAATCTGAACCATTCTTCTTAGATCGACTATTAAATGCAAGGACATTTACAAATATAATAATTTGCTATTATACTGATTCAAAATATTTACATATCAATATATTTATTGTCAAAATATCATGCATGATAATATGATATATAGTGGTACATAGATAATGTTTCGAAATATAAAGCAAGTTTATAGATTTTGAAGAGTTAAGCTAGGGTATTGATTTGACGCAATTAAATTCAGTAATATTTAGAAATAAACTTTAAAATCATAAACTTGACAAGAAATATTTGAAGAAAGAGTATCTCGAAGTAACTAACCTAATGCTTGTTTCGATAGATCGGTTGACTGTAGAAGCCAGCAATGCTTTTTCTCTTGCATGCTGTTCTCTAATCCGAATAATATCTTTTTCGTGCTATTAACGATAACACAACATTATATGATAAGTTGAAAGTAAGTCATCATATTATAATATTATTACAATTAAATAATACCTCAGTTTGTAATTGTTTTATTTCATTTTCACTTTCTTTACGAGCTGCATCAAGTTCTAAAACCATTTTCCTTAACTTGTTATCTTTCTTTTCTAATTCTGATTCTCTTTTCTTAATAATTTGATTTTGAGAGTCAATCTGCCTTTCTAACTTATTGATTCGCTCTTTCAGCGCGTCTGTTATAACATTCGCTGTGGAGATTTCTGATCGATTTTGAGAGGAGTTCTAGACAATTACAATGCATAATATAGTAATTACAATGCATATTCAATAGTTATTCGTAGAAACTATTGAAGGAGTAAAAATAACAGAAAGGATTTATATTATATTTAAAAATAGATTAATAAGATGAAGCAATGAAACGAGTTTATTGATTAGTAAATTATGAGGCTTGTGAAGTATATTCCATAAATAGAAATATGAATAATTATTATAGCACTTACTTTAGTATCATTTTTGCTCTCTTTCATTTCAGCTGATATACTGAATTCTTCGTTATTTGCGATCACGGATAGTTGATTAACATCAGCCGATTGAATTTGTCGATTAATAAACTCTGCTTCGGTACCAGACAAATTACTATTGGCGCTAGATATACTGTTCGCAGTACGGGATACTAGTGATGATGCTGACAGAGATGTTGTTAGTTGTGTTGACATAATAGATCCTAATGGACCATTATTTTGGGAATTCATTCCCATGGATTTGATGCCGGCTGATGCAACTGCTAGTCTCTCTAATTCATTCAATCTTTTTTCATTGTCAACTATTGGGTCAAGTGTTCCGCTACGCATCATAACATTACTTCGATTATCATAACCTTACAAATAGAGTAGAATATGATATTTTGTTAAGTGAGTTTTTGTAGTAGTAATAATAAACTTCTGCGTTGGTAGTTTAAGTTTATACCATCAATTTCTGAGACTTTTGTTTGCTTACGAGAAACTAATTTTTTCAGCTTTTTAGATTTTCGATCACCATCTTTGTCTCTTGTTTGTTGCTGATCATATTGATTATTATTTGCATCAATATTAAAACTCGCTTCTTCAGCTTCAGAATTTTGTAACAACCTTTCTTGTCTGTTCAAAAAGAAGTTTCTTAATTATGAAAATGACAACAAGATAAATCACTAAGGCATTGCAAGCCTATTACCTATCTTTTTCAGCTGCAAATTTAGCAAGCAAGTCAATTGATGGAAGTTCATCGAATGAAGTTCGTTTAAATGTTCCATTTCGATTATTGCTTCGAATAATTGGACTTTCGGAAGTGTCATATGGATTGTTCTTTTTCTTTTTCTTTTCCATGGAAATAGTATCAAACTGTATAACTTTATATGCTGAACATAAATTGTTTATTCAATATTAGAATCAGCTTGGTAAAACAATTTTCAATTAAGTTACTACGGTATTGTTATTTTCAATTCAATTTTTTCGTTTTTTGTATTTGAATTATTAATGGACATTATTTGCACAAACGAAACGTTTATTTCTTTACTTTTCGATTAAAAAAATTGCGGCATCCTAGACATCTGCAGTAGCTGTATACGGAATTTATATTCAAACATCGGCTATGTTTGTCAACTATAACTACAGTTTACACCAAACTTCTTCCGGGATGCCGGACAACCGTATTATGATAAATGGTAAAGTTACTGAGCTTTATATTATAAACTTCAGTTGCCCCTTGTTCACTATACTGCACATTAATTCTTTCTTCGGGATTCGGGATTCTACTGCATGATTTTGGGATTTATCCGAGATTAATAGTTTAAATATATACAGTATATATTAAGGAGATAATAAGATGAACATTTTTGGAGCACCCAATAATGGACCTACGCCTTTAGCAGTAGCAAAATTGGAGGCAGAAACAGTTACAGACTTTTTCAACAGGTACCTATATCCTGCAACTTTACTTGTTTACTGTATCTTTGCTTCTTTGCTTAGTAACTATTGCAATGTAGCTAATAAAGTTTGGAATAAATGAGACTAACTGATTACCTCGACTATTTTATTTCTTTGACGCTCATATTAGATGAATATAACTTATGTTGTTATTAACTGTGATTCGACCAATTATTGCTTTTCACAAGATTTCATTGATTTTTCTTCTTAAACTACGCAGAATGTCAACAATGTGCTTCAAGAAGTGTGTTGTTAGACATAACGAAGGAGATTTAAACGTCGGTGAAATGGCGTGTGTAGATAGATGTGTTGGGAAATATATGCAAGCCCAGGTAATGCTAGAATAATTAATATATTTTCTTCTTGATGGATGTTACATGCACTTTTTTTCGAAGGATAAAGTCGGAGAAGTTTTGAATAATTTTGAGAAACAAATGAAACTTCAAGAGGCTAGTGGTATAAAGCAACCTAAATTTGGAACTTCATAGAACAGTGCTCAGATTGTATATAAATGGTTAGTGTTGATAGCTAGTTTAAAAAGATGGGGCATAATAAGATGCTTTACAACTTGACCAAACTTTTCAATAAAACTAAGCAACTATTCTTAAAACTAAATATATGCTCAAATTCACAAATTTAAATTGTTTATTTAAATAAAAAAGGATTGCATGTCAATCCATTTAATTTGCTGAAATGGATATTCATGGTTGGTGAAGTAATTAAATAATTAAGTATTAAGTTAACTGGAAGTAAACATAAACAATAAATTACTTAAATTATATTTTTCTTGGTAATAAAAATGTGACGCTTGACATTTTGCACATATTATGCTATTAAAACTGTCCAATATACGTGAAATACAAACTATGTATTGTTCACCAGCAATCAAACAACTATTTTGTTTTGTTCTCTATAAATGACTTCGTTATCCTCTGGTCAGTTCGTTTAGTTGGTAGAAGGATATACTATTTTTGCAGGGAAAATTGTGATAAATGTATAATATTCAACAGAAATAGCTGCTGAATTTGAACAATAAAACAGAGTACAACCATTTTGAAAATTAATGGTACTTTTATCATTTATTGCTAATTGATAAACAACTGATACCACACATCATTAAGATTCGTATTAATATAACTACAACAGTAGCATATTTCATCAACATATGAAGAAATGCCAATAAGACTTGCAGAAAAGTAGAAATTATTTACCATTCAGAACGTTAGCGTTTGGAGCTGTAACAGATCACTTTTAATGCTGTGAAAAAAGATAGCATTTTTTCAAGCACCAAATTAGCGATTTAATTGCCAATAGTGTTCTCAGAATGTGATAAAATTAATACTTTTTGAGATATTGATACGTAAAAGTCCCAAAAAAATGAAAAAACATCGAAATTTCATCAAATTTAGCTATTATCTCAACCAATATCACACGTTATCACAAGTTAAATAGCTCAAAATGTTCCCAAGTATTGATATTAATGCCAAAGTTAATATTAGAATTTCTTAAATTAGCATGGTTTCGAATATTTTGGGACATGAAAATTCAAATTTCTCCTTTTTTTAAAACTTGTCAATAAAAAAATAACTTCAAAACCAATCTATTTTGAATAATACTTTGGCATTAATATCAATACTTGGGAACATTTTGAGCTATTTAACTTGCGATAATGTGTGATATTGGTTGATAGATAATAACTAAATTTGATTTTTAATGTTTTTAATGTGTGATGTTTTTTAATTTTTTGGACTTTTACGTATCAATATCTCAACGAGTATTAATTTTATCACATTCTGAGAGCACTATTGGCAATTAAATCGCTAATTTGGAGCTTGGAAAAAGTGCTATTTTTTTTCACAGACAGCATAAAAAGTGTTGCTCAAAATTGTATTAATAAGATCCCCCCCATATATGAAGACCCCCATACTGGGATGATGTTAAAAATAATAATAATTTTTTCGTCGTTATTGTTATATACAAATAATATACCCGAAATAATACTGTATTATATATAGAAAATATAACTACAATAAATAAATAATATAATAATACCGTAATAAGATGCTAGTTAATTTTTGTGAAACAGCATTCTTTGATTCTTTGAGTATTTGATAATTAATTTGATTCATTTCCCCACACAAAATATAAATAAAATTATTTCAAATGATTTTTACGAAATTGCTGTTTTCAAGTATTATTGCTCTATTTTTGTGCTGTTGCTTAAGTACAAACCATTTATTACGATTAAAGGGCACGCAATCTGATAAATCACTTTTGGTACTACTACTTGTAGAAAGTGATTACACTCAAATGGATGCCATAGTGTATTCAATAAATGAATATGTTAATCTATGTGAGAGTGGGTGGAATCTTACTATTCATTTATTTTCTATGTATGGTGTAAATGGCACAGAGCCTCATTGGTCAAATGTCATACGCCGATATTTTCGACAGAAACTCTTTTGTTATTTTATTAGAAGATCAATTCCTATCACTTATCATATATATCAGAACGTAACTAATCATGAATTAGCAGTTGAACCAAGAATCTTTTTATCTTCTATAACATCACAGAATGAATACAAACTCATTTTATTTCATGAAAGTAGTGTTATTATCACTCATTCATTAGTCCAAGCATATTATCAAGAAATAATAACATTACGTGATCTAGTAGGAACCGAAGGGTTAAATGAATATCACATCGGTTTTCTTAGATATCATCGAATACTTCGTGGTGGTTCTATTCGCATTGAAATCGGTGGAACTCACCATTTCACGGAAGAAGAAATGTTTAATCAAGAGCATATGGAAGAAACACCTCATTTAAATCCTATTTGCATTCATAATGAGTCATATATTCATTTAGTTGGAAATCTGCAACAATCTGCTTGGATATTAACTAATGAACAACTTTCTATACTAAATAAAAAATGTTCATTCGCAAATAATCCCCATCTAAAGCCAGGATCATCAGATAGGTACCATACCATATTTAGACCTATTATAAATAAAATAAATGTATATGCCTACAATAATAATTATTGGATTTTCCTCAATAATTCACGATGTTTTTTCTTTTTATAACCATTGTTTAACAGGAATTGATGTATTATGATATGATTGTGATATATTGCAGCACCGATACATGATTTAATCAATATATTTATTGTCTCTTATATTTATAGTAAGAGTTTATTTGAATATAATAATGCAAATATTTTGTACGATTCTAATTTTTGTGGAATGAAAAAAATTATACCAGCTAAACGAATGATGACTTTTTCCATCAGTCATTACTTCCCTTCTCCAAGCTTATCATCGTATTCTTCATATCATGTGGAAGAGAAACTAGTCACAGGATATCTACCATATATGAAAACATTCACCAAATCGAAGTTTATTGAATCTATTGAGGTATCTAGGTTGTATGACTAGATGAATTAGTAAATGAACGAAAATTAATCACAACCATTTTTTTAAATTTGCTTCATTATGTTTTATTTATTCTTGGAATATTTTGAATTTTAGTCATTTTAATGTCACAATTTTCATAAAAAAATCCATTATTATATATAATCCTAGTTTTTACTCTTTTTTTAGAGTACATGTTGGCTACCATTTGTATCTCATGAATATAACATGCTGTATGCTAATCAAACACCACCTCAAATCACATATCAGCCACCAGTAATCCATGCGAAAGTATTAAGTCCATTCAAAGATGGAATGCTCATTCGCTTTGTAGCTGATCGTCAAATATATTTAATTGAGAATAATAAAAAGAGACCGATTCCATCATTAGCAATCTTTATCAAACATGGATATGATACGGATCAAGTGGTAATTGTACATAAAAAAGATCATATGGATGCTTTACCTGACGGAGAACCACTTCAATAACTTAGTGCATGATTGAATGAAAACCATGAACAGGTATTTGCTACAATAATAACAATAATATTAATAATAATAATAATAACAACAATAATATTAATTATAATTTTAATAATAATAATAATAACATTATCATTTTAATTATTTATATTTAGTTGGACCAGCAATGAGTAGTCCACTGCTTTTGATTAATAGGAATAGTGTTGTTTTCCAGTGACAAATATTCTGAATCTGGTGTAGTATATAATGATGATACTATGATATAGTTTGAGTTTAAATAATAATAATGTTCAACCATGGCTGACATTTCGTCAGTTTGAAACCGTCTCAATATATCCAGATATTAATTATATCATTAAAAAAAATTATATTATATTAAAATTATATATTTTTAAAAAAGAATTATTTTGAAAAGTAATAAATAATAGTATTATTTAATTGGTTATTGATATCAACTTCGTATGTTATACCATTATACTGGAAGTGGGAGATATTTTTATATTAATTTTTAATATAAGTTTTAAAAATTATTCTTAATAAACATTATAATTATTTAGATAATTCTAATTTCGAATAGTAGTAGATGAATCAATCTTCAGTTAGGTTAAATGATAGAAAATAATACTTTACATCTTCATTTTTTTTGTTCAAAATGATATCATACCATGAATGCTATAGTAAGAAGGAATGTAGTTTTACTATTATTTTATATAATAATATTATAAAGAATAATTAGTTTTACTATTTGTTCAAGATGAAACTATTGCTATTTCATTTTTATTGTTTTTATTTATATTACTTTGAATTAATGCCATATGTAACTTATAATAATAACAATAATAATAATAATGATAATGAAAATAATAATAATAATAATAATAACAATAATAATAATAATATAATTCTAATATTTTAAATATTAATATTATTATTTCTTATTATTATATAAATATTTTCATTTGATATAATTTAACATTTATAATAATTTAAAATCATCTTCTACTTAAGAATTCATATCTGTGATGATGAGTGTTAAAATTGTGGATGAAAGTTATATTTTGAATTTAATTTTAAAAAGCTTAATTTTGTTATAAATGATTAACTGCGAATCCAGAATTGAATGAAATTAATACTTTTAAAATGTTCGAAATATAAAAAATGGAATAATAATAATTAAAAAAAAACATATAATTTTTAAAATTTATTTTTTAATAACAATCATACAAGAAATGTTCAAATCAAACTAGAGAATTTCAAAAATATAATATATTTCATATTTTATATTATTATCATAAAATATAATATTAATAAATTCAATCTAGTTTTCTTCGTAAATCAAAATCAATTTTATGAAATGAAGCACATCCTAACATTTTCTCCGGTATTTCTGAAGGATCTTCTCCTTGTATCACAACCCCTACATCAGCAGCAAAATTCTTTGCATATGCTCGACATACTCCTAATACTTGATTTGCAATAATACTAGACCCTGTGTTAATATCAATTTCCAAATAATCTTCACCTCTAAAATAAAGTTGTGATATTTTCTTGCCAATTAATGCTGGTTTATTTGATGGAACAGCAGCTTTAACAATCCATGGTCCTTCTGTCACATTAGGAATCATTTTCATCCTCATATTTCGAAAATCATTGGGTGGTAATGCACCTGGTGTATGAGGATCTGGCCAAGAAATATCTGATGGCATTTTCCATCCACCACCTCCCGCTGCTTTTGCTTGTGTTGGAGTGCTACTAGGTTGATTATTATTATTATGGACTAGCTCACTTTCATTATTTTCACTTTCATTCAATTGTTCCAGAGAATGATGTAAATCTTCATATTCTGGACCAAGACTACTCAAATTCTCTTCTAATTTACGAGTTTTATTGACAATTCCCCATGTAGCCAATCGCTCTTCTTCAGAAACTGGCAAATTGATGAAATGACCAAAAACTGCCATGAACTTTTCTGTCTCTGGACCAGCATAACGATCAAGCAAGTCGGGTGGCATCGCAAAAAACATTACAATACTAATCTATTATTATATAAATATTTTCAAAATAGAATTGTTTAAATCAATAAGAAATTAATTAATTAATGGATGATAAGCTAGCTTACAGGGGGGTCGCCTGGAATTTGATAATTGAGAATTATTTGAAATGGACGACCAGGAATATTAGAGATAGCTTCTCTTCGCTGCTTTGCTAATCCTCTCAAAGCAATATGATTAATACATGTTCCATCCTAATTTATAAATATTATCCATAATAATTAAAATGAGTAATGATAAAAAAATGGAATAACAATCGTTAATTATGACAATAATAATGATAGAAACATGCAAAAGTTACCTTTGGTTCACATTCATACAATTCTAATAACATAAGTTTACACATAGCATGTCCTGGATGAACTTTCTTTTGATCTTCCATGTAATTTGGTCCACGGACATTCATATTATGAGTGAATCTTCGGTCAATGAAAAGGTTTCTTTGAGCTGCTGTGAGGTCACTAAACTCAAAATCATCGAAAGCTTTTCTGTCACTTAACATTTTCTCACGTTTAGCAGCTCTAATTTCTTCATCTGTTGGGACATACACAACAGGAGTGATAGGTACCGATGTATCTGGTTTAGAAGGGGTCATAGTGGTTGTTAGCATGATATTATTGTTATTGGACGTATTAGGCAGCACAGAACCATCTTGTGGAAGACTTAAAGAAAACGATTCCTTGGAAATATCACCAGTGTCGGAGCTTTCACTTCTGTTTTTCTTGCTAGATTGTTGTGAGAATGATTGTCGATTCTTTGGAATACTAGCTGGCGATGCAATATAATTATTTGATGACACATTTGATTTGATGAAACTTCTCGCTGAGCTTGATTTACAAATGACTAATGGCTGCACAAATGAACTATACATTATATCAGGAGCACCAAGAAATAATCTTAACTTATTTTGAATATGTAAACATGAGTCAGATATTAACATTTGATTTCGTAACAATCGTTTTTCTTGGTCTTTGTATAGAATTATACAAAAATAAACTGTAGAAATCAAAAGTAAAGTAACTGCAAATGAAATATCCAACCATTTCTTCATTGGATGAGAATAAAATACCCATACTATAATTAAAATATAGTAAAGAACACCTGATCCTGAAATTCCTTTAATAAAATCACCAATTATTCCATTGTTTGAAGAAACGATGATTTTTTCGGTTCTAGAGATGCAAACAACTGAGGTGGTGACAACTTTACTCCCACCATGATGAAAACGGGATGATAATTTTTGTATAAAATTGTGAATATTTAAAAAAAATGGGGATACATAAATCAGTTGTCGTTGTGGGTATTGTCTCTTCGGTGAAGTTGGTGAATTTCCACCATGATTTGAAGACTCACGTCTATTAGTGTGATTAGAAGTGTTAAATTTACTTATACTTCTTCGTACAGCACTAGTATTTGCTACATTAGATAATTGCAGAGAGGCTAGCGATCCATTATCGATTTTATCGGGAGAGTTTAAACCGATTATGTCACCTTCTTCCGTAGTGATTTGCTCCTTTGACACCAGGCTGATTTGATAATATTTTGGGACTTTGACAAAGTCCAACAAATGACTTCTTAATTCATCAGGAAATACATCAAAATTTGCTAGAACTTCGCGCAGCCACATGTTTAGCACTCTTTTTCTTTCTTCAAGTAACTTATCAGAGAGTTTCATGCCCAAACTTGTTCGTCGATGGATTGGTGGAAATTCGCTGGATATAAAATTAGGCACAATGGATGATACAAACTTATTCAGCTCAATAAATCTGGAAAATTTATAGCTTACTTCCCATTGAAGATTTTGGTTGTCTTTAGAGAGAAACACGCATGTGTACAACTGTTCTATTTTATCCTCAATTGGACCAAAATGAATATCAACTTTAAGACTTTCGATCGCTACCAACTTCATTGCAGATGTTTTTAATCAGATCAGTTTTTGAATGAATATCAGATAGGATGAAATAATTATTGTGTAATGAGGATTATATATATATTATATCATCATCATTTATTGTATAACGTCTGACGTTAAAGTTTTTAAAGTTATACAGAATTCCAATAATATAAATACAGAAGTAAAACATATACTTGGTATAGCAGCTATAAAAATATTGTCAGCTAGATCTAGATATATAAAAAAAGATCAACTATTCAGTGCAATATTATCAATTTTGAAATTTCTTTGGATATAAATAATCGAATTTTGAAAGCATAAATTAATAATATATATTAATTAATAATATCAATAAATATTAAATACAGTAATATATTATACTGTACATAATCTTTAAACTAAATGACTGATTTTGTTAATAATCCCCACGAAAAAGGAGTTAGTCCTGATGGAGATGAAAATGGTTTAATGGAAGCGTTATCAATAAAAGACAATTCGATCAAAGACAATCATATTGATACAACACCCATAATGATTGACTATTCTAAACCATTAATAGTTGTGTATTGCCCAACTTGCACAATGCCTCCTGAGTTCTGTGAGTTTGGAGCTTCATTTCAACAGTGTTTACCATGGATATTAGAGAATTGTCCTGAATCATTGAGTGCGCCTCTACGGAAGGAATTGACTGGAGAAGGCCCCGATGGAATCGAGGTAGTATTAATTCAAAATATTTAATTATTTAACCGCTTTCAAAGCCATTGTATTCTCTACTTAACAGGCTACTGAAGAGAAGCAGAGAAAATTCCGCGGTAGTGGTGCAGCTCCATTAAAGAAAGCTGCACAAATAGAAACGAAAGTAGTCATATCTAGAGTACAAAGACAAAAAAGAAAATATGTTACTGTAGTCGTTGGATTAGAAACTGTTCCTGGTAATCGAATTATTTGTACTGTAATTGTTTGAGTGATAAATCGTTGTGAAATGTGAATGTGCTTCAGATTTAAAACTTAAAGATGCAACCAGAGCTTTTGGACGCAAATTTTCTTCTGGAGCGTCAATAGGTGAGTCTGCAACTGGTAAGAAGGAAGTTGTTATACAAGGAGACGTGTTTTTTGATCTCCCTGGACTTTTGATAAATGAATTCAAGGTGAGTTTATTTACCTCTCAAGTTCTTCACTTCCTTATTGTTGACTAATATTTTCATGATCTTGTTCAGATACCCGCAAATTGTATATATCTGCAAGAGGATGATGGTACTGTAAGATCATATGCATGAGATTTACAGTGTATTTCTTATCTGAAGAAATATAAAATAACTCCAACAAAATAAGTTATTATAGTGTTAGTAATGCGAGTTATACTTTGAAATAATGAAAATAATTGTTTGAAATAAAAACAAAATTGTTCTGTGAATTTTAATGTTAATTACAGTAAAAATGCAATTAATCAAGCCTTAGTCATCCTACAGAAAATTAAAATATCAATTCAAATCTAACTCTAGCAACATACAGTTACTTACTGTACAAAAGTAAATCATCATATGAAGTTGGTGTAATAATATTGAGCATGTTAAGTTAGTCATTCATTGAACTGACAGAAAACTGATTTTGGTCAAAACCTCTCTGAATGAATGAATGAATGAATGAAAATATGCTGAATGAATGAAATACAACACCGGATTTTCATTCATTTATTAACTTATTAAGTTATTACGATGAGTTGACTTTTTATAGTCTTTAAATCTTTAATTGATAAAAGTTATGATAAATCTGTATTAAGTTACTCAAATATTTTTGGTCAAACTCAATTCCCAATAATGGAAGATCATTTCTCTCGTATGCTTGCTCCTGCATTGGCAGGTAGTAATAAGAGTGGTAAAAAATTACCTCTAGATTTTATGCCCGCAGCATCGTTTGATGGACGTCGAGAAGGTTACATCTTTAAACGTGGCGGAAATGGGTTGGGATATTATATTGATAAATTGCTTTATCCATCAAATGGAGATGTGGATGAGCAAAATGATTTAGCTGAGGTAATTCGACTTGCTTATAGTTTCAAACTTAAGATTTTTTATTAGTCTCCTTGTTTCAAAGAATAATATTGGAATTAAGAAGCGAAAACGAGTCTTAATCGACGGAAATGATGATGGTAAATTTATATTATATATCCGTCTTTTCTATATTAATGGTATTGTACTGCAGATGATCCAGAAGAAAATGATATTGATCGTTTACTACGAGAAGCTGAAAGTACGGAAATCGCTCAATTAGATTCAAACAGGTATGGTATCCTCAAATAATTTATCCATATAATTTCAATAGCAGGCATCAAACGAATTATTCTTTTTATTAAATTATAATTCATAGTCTGAAACAATTACTATTAAATTTCGAGAAAAAAATAACGAAAAATCAGAAAATGAGAATGAAATATCCAGATGAACCTGAGAAATTTTTGGACTCTGAAATGGAGTTACATGCAGAAATTCAAGAATTATATGCAGTTGCTGCATCCCCAGAATTATATCCTATATTAATTCAAACTGGTTCCATTAATTCCATATTAGGGATGATTCCACATGAAAATACTGATATTTCGTTAGCATCCATTGGCTTGTTACAAGAAATGACAGATCCTGATTCAATTGGAGAAGAGTCATTGGCAGTCAATTTATTAATTGATTCATTAATGGAGAAGCAAGGCTCAGAATTAATTGTCCAGAATATTTCTCGTTTGGACGAATCGAATGATGAAGATGCTCAAGGAATCAATAACTCATTAGCAATTATTGAACATATGATAGAAATAAAACCAGAAGTTGCAGTGATTATATGTGAGAAAACACATATTCTAAAATATCTCTTGAATCGGATTAAAATAAAAAAGTTTGATGCAATAAAATTATATTGCTCAGAAATATTATCAATATTATTACAAGCGGATTCATCAAATACGATTAAAATTTGCAACTTATCTGATTGTGATGGAATGGATCTCATATTACAATGCATCGCTCAGTATAGGAAAAAAGATATCGATTTGGTAGATGAACAGGTAATATCCATTTCTCTCATCTACTAGTGAGTTACAGTATACTATTATTATTAATTTATGTAAATAATTTATATTTTTCATTTTTCTTATATTTTCAAACAATTATTACAACCAATTATTATAATAATTGTATATTTTATAGATTCTACATTTTCATTCATTGTATTTTTACGATAAACAATGATTCTCACATTATGTTTTTCTGTTATTTTAATCATAGGAATTCGTTGAAAATTTATTCCTATGTCTCAATGCAATCTTACTTCACCGAGAAAATCAATTCAAATTCTTAGCATGTGAAGGTTTTGAGTTAATAATTCGATGTATTAAAGAACAAAAATATGTATCAGGTATCATAACATCCATCAAGTTTAATATTAATATTATGATCCAAAACTATCACAGAGGCTTTCCTTTTTTGATTTTTCACAAAAAGTATGAAGAAATTTTTAATCTTCAAATCACCTTAAGGTGAGCCGAGACTTGATCTGTGTTGCCACAGAAGTGTGGAGACAAAAAATCCTTTCCATACTCTTTGTTACAGAAAACACGAAGCCCCTTGACGGTTTCGGAAGTTATCCAATGTATTTCTATTTCCTCCCTCTGTTCTAAATAACTATGAGTAAAAGCGGGTCTAATAAAAGTTAGCAATTTATATTTGTTTGTAAAATTCGATGTACAAACTGTCGCTTAACAAGTTTTTATACTCATTTTTACATATTGTCTATTCTAATATATTACATACAGCACCACCTTACCGTTAAATAATAAATTATAAACACATTTTTTTCTAATAATTATGTTATGTGATATGTTAATAGTATGCGCGATAAATGCTATTAGCTATGCTATCACAAAAAACAAAGCTTGTTGCGAAAAACTCGTTGATTTGAGTGGATTAAAGTATTTGTTTCCATTAATTATGGGAAAAGGCATTCAAAATTTCAAACAATCGAGTAAAAAGAAAGGAAAAGTATTGAAAAAAGATATCGAAGAATCAACGATTTCAGCTATTTCTCAATTATGTACTCAATTATATAATAGCAGAATTAATGATTATTATAATAGAATATTATTTAAATTTATTGAAAATGAACATGAAAAATTAGAAAAATGTATTGAATTATATATCAAATATTGCCAAAGACTTGCTCAAACTGAAGCTAGTATTGAATCAACCAGACAAATGTTAATTAATGCCAATGATGAAGAAGATTTAGCAGAGTTTGATGACGAAGATAACATATATGCACAGGTAACATGTAATCATTTGATGGGATTTTGGATTCCACTAAACCTGTGGCTTTTCAAGTATTATTATTATTATTGTTATCATTTATTATTATATTATTATTTTTTTCAATTATCTTTTTAAATATTATTATTATTATTTGAGTAAAATTCATTCTAAAAGATTTTCCCCCATTCAATTCATCAATTTAGGATGATTGTTTTTATGAAATAATATATAATAACTCATGCTTTTAAGATGGCGTTGATATATAATTATAATATAAACCACTCTGACTCTGCATTGATTAGATAATATTATCATAATAATCATAAATTTTTATAACTTTTTAATAACGATGAATGAATTGAATAAAAAATCTCTTGGCTTGACTTTTGCTCTATAATTATCATCTTATTTATAAATAATGTATATGGATTAATAATAATAATAATAACAATAATAATAACAATATTTTCGATTAAAAAATCAAAACTGATTAATTTATAATAAATTGTGTTTATTTTATACATATACAAATAGAATAGCAATAAGGCAATGCCATTTTAATAATAATAATAAATATTTCTTAATTATTATTATTATTATTATTATTATTATTCAAATATGTGTATGGTATGTTTCATCATAGAGACTTGAAGGTGGATTATTTTATATGCAACAACTAGCAATTATCATCACATTCGCTTGTATTAGCGATAAATCATCCTTACAAAAAGCAGAGTTGAAGTTGAGTATGGATGATTTGAGTTTATCACATATTTTAACAACTTTACGTGAAATTATTGTAGTCCTAATAAAAAATAGTAATAATAGTAATAACAGCAATAATAATGAGAATAAAAATGATATTTCTAATGATAATAATAATGCAGTGGGTAATATTGAAGAAAGTTTAGATTTTAAATATAAGAAGTTATTAACAGAATGGTCAGCTATGCTCGCAACTCTCATTTCTGAATAAAATAATATGATGATTTCAAAAATAAAAATAGATTTTTTGAAGAAAAAAAAATGGATTTATTTTAATGAAGTTGTATTATGAGATTGTATGAAATTATTAAGGTTGAAATCTATTCCAATGGTTTATTTCTTCATAATAGGTTATATTTTTACTCAAAATTTAAAAATATTATAGGATTGGTTGATTGCTTTTAATAAATTAATGAGTTATTGTGATTAAAGAAATAATATATTTTATTCTGTACAGTCCCAAATCCCCGTAAGATACCATCTGCAGGGGTGGGGAAACTTCACAACCAAACTTTGCAAGAGTATAATTCGAATTGTTTTTATTTCTCGATAATATTATTTTATAGAGTAATTCAGCTTAATTCATACTATTATTGTATTGAATGTTTATACTTATATTAACATTTTATTTTGAGAGACTGGTCGGAAGTATTGTTGGACGATTAGATATGCGCAATGCACATACGCATATCCACACATAAATTTTATGTGTTTGAAATGACTTGAAAATTAAAATTAATCATTTTAAGTTCATGGCAATCATACTGTGCATACGCGTATTGCGAATACACACATAAGTTACGCATTATATCATAATATGATGCTTATTGGCTAATATCTCCATACCCATATTGACCACACATTTTCGTAGCGATGGAGCGATGCTTTTGACTGACTGAATGAGAAGTAATAGTGGAAAGAGCAAATCATGTCAAGTAAACTAATATATGCTTTCTTCCTCGATCAAAATAAATAAAATTGGGATGCAATGCGTGATGCAACAACATTATCGGTAACGGGGCCTCATATCACAGAGAAACAATTATTAGAAGGAGGGCCCTTTTGACACAAGAAAGCAAGAAGAGAAATAAAAAGTTATCATACATATTATTTAATATTTAAAGTTATACCGTAGAACGTACTGTAGATAATTGTTGGAACTGCCATAAAGTAGAGGCTACTTTCTGTTCGTACTGTAATTCAAGCACAAGGAGGTTCAGTGAATTTGCGGTGATTGATACAGTAATTAATAAGTTAATAAGATATAAAAACGATGGATTTTGCTGAACAGAACGATATTGGTAGATTTATATATGCTATTCACTGCCTAGATGACTTAAGTTGTGGTATGGTAGATAATGGTGCGAGATTCGGAGGTTCCGTCAAGCGTATAGGAAATTACGCTGAGCATAGAGCTTATATGATGGAGACTTCTGATCCCAATTCCCCAAAATATATTAAGAAGGTTGCAGCTGGTCCTATGGAATCGGATGATGGAAAGTAAGATGTAACTACAGTATATTAAATTCATGGTGTCTATTATAGATTACAGTGCACTGTATATATTGCTTTGATAAAAAAATACTTGATGATTACTTCAATTATGATGTTAGTTTTAAGTAATAATTGTTATATAATTGATTTATTATTTATACTTACTAACATTATTTATTCTATATATTGTAGATATATGATAGGTTCGTTGTTCTTGGTTGAATGTACTCGGGCTGAAGCAGAAAAATTTAATCGGGAAGATCCATTCACGGAGGGTAAAGTGTGGGAAAAGGTGATACAATTTACTCACCTCATACACTCACTGAATGATTTGACATTAAGATGATTTTCCATTATTTTACTGTACATAGGTAACTATAACTAGATATATCAGTCCTATAGGTATTAACGAGGTTAACGCTGAAGTTCTTGGAACAGACCGAGCAACGACTAGAATGTTGGTGAAAGAGAGAAGTTCTTTATAATAGCAGTATTTCAAAGAATTAAGAAAAAAGCAAATGCGAATGTAATTTAATTTAATATAATTTGCATCATTCAATTTCTATGGTCATTGTACTAATTGATTATATTTCCACCATATTCTTACAAGGTAACAATGGGCAATTGGTCTCATTCGTTACATTAATTATACTTTTATATATCATCCATTGCAAAGCCATTGGGGATATTTGAGTTTTCGAAGAAGTTGCTAATAGTTTCTGAATGATTGGTAAATATAGATGTGGCTGTTGAGTGAAAAGAAAATCGACTATTACTATTTTATTCTTGAGCAAACATTGAATAAAATCTTGATAATCCATAGATTGGAGATCCGCTCCCAGACGATTTAACATTATTGCGCCTTCAATATCATTATTTTGACAACAAAACCGAAAAGCTTCACTTAAACAAGAAGCACCCAATAAGCCCCTATGTCTTACGAGCCAATCGAGAAGTAACAGTCGCTTTTGGAAAAATAAATCCTTCGTTAATTTAAATCCTCTGCTATTTTTTGAAAAGATTTCTGTTGCTTTGAATATATCAGGATAAGTCTTTGGATTTACGCTGCATAGAGCAAGCAATATATTGGAGCTGGTGAACAGATCTCCGTTGGGGATTAAGATTTCCCATTGAGAATCTGTCATATAAAATAGTACATGAAGTAATGACCATATATTGAGTGAAGCAATATTTGCCCCACTCTTAACCAATAAGACACAACATGGAATCAAATTGCAATCATTGACATTTGTTACAATATGACGTAAGAGTGCGGTAAAAACTCGAAAAACAATATCAGTTTTTGTTGTGTTATTCTTATTCAAAGAAGAAGACAGAGTTTCTATTACCATGTGCAATTTGCCGATATTCTTCATTTCTTGCGAAGTACAGTTGTCTGTACTATCAAAAGCTCTTGTACAGCAGGAGTTAGTTAGATTAAGTAAACGAGTTAAAAGTTCTTCTTCCATTTCTCTTCCAGATACAGTAGTACCAAAGGATTTTTATTCACCGTAATATTACGTAATATTGTGCAATTTCGAGTATTAATTAATTATGATTTGGATTGATTGTTTACTATTATTGCTCCTTCTTAATTGACTAATTCTTAAATAGCGATGTGTGGGAGGAACAGCAGGAGAACAGCTTTTTTTCAGGAAGTTCCTTGGATTCACAAGTTTCATTCATTCATTTATAAAATTAAAGTTAAGTCTAAATTAAAAATACACAAAGCAATAAATGATAACATGGGCAATCCATAATAATCTATTTCTACAATTAATAAAAAAAAGGAATCCTAAACAACACCAGTCGTCTATTAGATTTGAAGTATCATGATAATATATTGATACTTGAATGCAATAACATTTTCTGAGTTTTATCCCAAGCATTATTTGAAAATGAGTTCTTTGAAATTGCAGTTAAAGGGCGTTGGAATAAAGTAAGAAGAATATTTTATGTTTAATACAAAAGCTTTACCTTATCTTAAAAAAACGATCTATGATCATCCTATATATTGTATCAAATTATTTATTATTTTACCAATTATCATGTTATTACTCTGCGAATTTTAGTTTGAGCGATGAATCGGAGGCAATACTCCATCAGTATGGTGTTGAAACTATTGATGATTGTGATTGGTTCGCTCACAATGATCAATTGTTAAACGAACTACGATTTAAATTTTCAGCGAAAGAGTTTGATGAGTTTTCAATATACCTTCAACATAAAACTTCTGCAGGACCATTGTCGCGAAGTAACGCTGCAGCTAACGAAAGTAACCAATATTCTGCATACTCCACCGATGTTAAAAATGTTGAAAATACTGTTCTTCGTTGGACACAAGCCTTAAATTTCTACGCTCAAACATGCACTGAGATAAGAAATGGTCGATCTCAAGGAAAAGTTTTTATGAATGTTTTGATGGATACATCTGGTAGCATGTTTGGAACAAAACTTATTGCCGCAAAGCTTGGATTATGTGCATTAATCGCAAACTTGAACCCAAAAGATGAGGTCAATATATCCATATTTAACACTTCTATGAAGAGTATATCAAGCGGATTTTTACCAGTTGAAGCATTGACAGCTTCCTCTAAACTATCTGTGTTGTTGTCGCAAATGTATGCTGATGGATCGACTTCTTGTTATGACTCGTTGTTAACTGGTATCCAAGAACTAGCATTGCACTGGCAATCTCGCGAGCAAGATGAGGAGCCTATTAAGAATGTTATGATTGTTCTTACAGATGGTGAAGATACCTCCAGTGAAAAGCAATCAAATGATGTACTAAGATCTCTTATGAATCCAAAGGCGAATAACTTCATGTTTATGTTGATTGCAGTTGATATGCATTCTTCAGAAGAAGCTAATTTTCGCAGTTGGATGGAATTAAGACACTGCAAGCAGATCAGTGTCAATGTCCGATCTGGTGCAAAACTTGTTCAAGTCTTTCGAGAAATATTGCTCAGTCGTGTTTTACACACTCAAGTTGACAACAATCGCTTCCTTCAAATGGTAAATCATTAAACAATTAATCGATTTTTCGAAGTTATATTTTGTTGATATTATCATATTTTATGTAGGGAGAACAAGTGAACTTGAGTGCAAATAGCGGAACAACAGCAGATGACAACAGTGATAATGATTCTACTGATGGAGTTGAATTTATTGGATATGAGGATGCGATGGATTTCATTCGAAGAGACGATTCTGATTGTTCTCGAGCCGTCTCTCGTTGCAATAGCATATCCGATGACAACGAATTTATGATCACTGCTAGTAGAGGAAATAGCATGGACTTTTCTCCAATTAATTCACGTCGTAATTCCATCACTGGTCGCCCACTCATTGTAGATGAAGGCGACATTGGTCACAAACCGTTCAACTTTTCTGAAATATTTTCATTAAGTTCCATTTTTAAATTTGGCAGCAAAATGGAAAATAATGTTAATAATAACAATAATAATAGCGTTGATAGTAATGAAAATGTTTTGAAAGAAAAAGCATTGCCAGCGGAATGTTATTGTCCAATCTATGTAAGTAATATTTTTGTATTTCAAATTTTAATTTCGATCATTTTTTATTTTTTATTTTAGCATACGATTATGGTGGATCCAGTCATTTGCGTTGATGGGCATACATATGAAAGATCAGCTATTGAAACATGGCTTCGCAATAATGATACTTCACCAGTGACAAATTTAACTTTAACAAATAAGGATTTGCTTATTCCAAATCACTCATTACGGAAGATGATACAATCTCTAAACGCGTAAATTTACACAAATTACGTGTTCCTCCCAATTGATCATATAATATCTTGTCTTACATTATGATTCCTGTATCATGTTTATATAATTCGAATCTGTATTTATCTTGTGTTACTATTATTTTCAACTTCATATCCTGTTATCCCTAAAGGTATCATATTCAAATATGGCATGTACTAGTAATTATTACTCAATTATTTTTTATTATAAAGCTAATATCCTCAGATTATATTTTAGATTCGATATTAACAAAGGTAACCATTTTTACTGAGTATAAATAATTTCATATTTGTAAATACAACAACACCAAAGTTTCTAAAGCAATGCTCGCAATGTTAGAAACGATAAAATAAATAAAACTGGTAATCATAAATTCAAGTTGAATTAAGATATTTTTAGGTTATTTTATATCAAATTACCATTTATATGAGGAATGTAAAAAATAGTAAATTTAAGGAGTTGGTATTAAAAAATAATGATATACAGTACAGCAAAAATCAAAGCCAGAGAAATTATATTTTCTTTCAATTCATCAACTTTAAATCATTGTTTATAAATAGTTTCTAATGTTTTAAAGATGGCATTGAGATGTTATTATGATACAACCACTCTGCATTGATTACATAATATATAATAACTATAAATGATTACTTTTTGATGAATTAATTGAATGAAAAACAAAAAAATCTCTAGCTTTGACTTTCGCTGATCATGAAATATTATACCACATCATGTACTGTAGTAAATGGAAAAATCAATTTCAAATTTGAAAAAAACACAATTAAATTAAAGCTACTCAGTCTGGTAGTCTGGTGATGATTATTATTATATGTAATTATGGTCGTTTGGTGAGTTGCACTTTTCATTAGTAAGTACCATCATTGCTGATATCCTTGACTGGAGCGTTGTATTGGATAATTATATGGATTATTTAGATTATTTGTTGGATTATTTCCATCTCCATTTGTATGAATATTAATATTTCCATGTGCTAATTTGTCCACTTCTGACATAATAGTAGAATCAGCTAGATCAGCAAGACCATTTAACGATAAATACGGATTATCGCTATTATTATGAAAGTCATGATCTCTCGAATAATGTGTAAGCATGTCATTATTACTATTAATGTAAGGCACCATTGAAGATTGGCCATGTAAATTATTTAGACCTAACAAGCCGTGTGCATGACTGTTCATGTTTAATTGCTGGTCATACTCATACATTTGTCTACGTAGTTCTTCATCCTCATTATCATCATCTGGTCCAACATTACTATTATCATTATCTTCATCACTATTATCATTGTAACCTGATGCAACAATATTAATAACTTCTCGAAAATGATGTTGATCAGGATCTGCTTCATTATCATCATGATATGATAAACCTGTTAGAGAGCTATGCGAGTTATCATAAATATTCATGTTTGCTCGAGAGTCATTCGATTGGTGATTATTATTAGGATTATAGATTGAATATTGACTCTGCACTATTGCATTATGATCTGCATTGTTACGATAATGGAAAGCATTTAATAATGCATCTGTTCCATCTTCCCTTGAATTAGAATGAAGCATACGTGAAGTATTCGGATTATGATTTCTAAACATATTAGAAACATTTGCAGACTCAATTGTTCTGTGGTTATTATGATTGCTATTATTCTGCAAATCATTGTTACTTGCAATCATGGAAAATGGTTCCATATTTGCTACATCTATTGGCAACATAGAATACAAAGTCGAATTTTTTATTGATTGTTGATGATGCTGTTGGAGTAATTCATGATTGGAAATCGATTGCGGTACCCCAATACGTGAACTGGCAGAAATTTGATTGTTATTACTATTATTACTTGCAAAATTAGTCTGTGATTCTCTTGGGGAAGCACTTTTATTATAATCCTACGAATATAAAATATTGGATTAAAATAAACATCTATTAATACAAAGTAAATGGATGAAACCACCTCATCATATTCTTCGGATGGTAGAGATGATATTTTGGAGCGTAATTCAGCAGAGCTGGTTATTTTCTTTAAACCAATCTTTTTAAATACTTTTTGAGCATGTGTGCGAATTTGAACAAGTGTTCTAGTTTTAATTAGTGGTTGCATTTTTTTCCAATCTTTACCATAAAGCATAATGCCTTCGAGAAAAAGACGATGTTCTTCAGATGTCCATCGACTGGATGATAATTGTTCAACAGTGTGCATTAATTAAATTTTTAATTAGATTGTGACATAAGAAATTGCACATACCCAGTTGATTCTTCTCCGCTTACTTCCTGAACTCCGCCTTTCTTTCTCTTCTTGTTACTATTTCCGTCACCAAAGATTTCATTGAAAGAAGGTAATGGCAATTCGTCGTCAACATATTCTGACATATATATGGTCGATGGTCGAGTGTCGAGTCTAGTAGTCGATCAATAAATCCGTCAAAATTCCAAAATTTATTTTGTTACATCATCCAACAAGTCCTTCATTGCACATATGGATTTGGAAATGAATAAAATGCATGAGTTTACTGATAAGTTACTGTTAATATTACCGGTACCAAAAATAAAAAAAAGTGTAGATATAACTCTGGGATATATACTACGGGGGGTGGAAAGTATATACGACGGGGGGATGTGTAAGTAGTTATTCTATAATAATAATAATAAAAAGTTAAGAAAGCAAGAAATAGCACCACGTTTCGAGCCATCAGAGCCGATTTGAGGCCTTTTTTGACATCATGGAAAATAAGGGGTAAAAATCCGAAAAAAGGAACTACACAACAAATAAATGCGATTGGGATGAGATACAGAAGGAAAGAACAAAACATTGCAATATGGGTTGGGGGATGGTTGCTATTTTCTTTATCCGTTTCGTTTTTGTTTCGCCTGAGTTATAAAACTCTTAAA
>VKHH01005942.1:0-37878 GCA_015144975.1 Epipyxis sp. PR26KG | reverse complement strand
TGTAGCTTTTTCCTCTTGTCTAGTTGCACCTTTTTGATTTGCTCCGTTAATTTTTATTAATTCATTCATTCATTCATCAACTAACTGCGATGATTTTATTATTATTACTGCTGGTTACTATTCCTTTATTTCGTATGATCTCGTGTAGTCTTCTAGCTGTAAGTTATATTATTATCACTGTCATTAATTAATTACAGTTATTGCATAAAGACTTAGAGTTTTGTCAACTCAGTCCGAATGTTAGATAGAGAATTTCCAAAACGATAACCTGAACAAGAACTAGTTGTAATTTGTTTCAGTGCACTCGACATAAACTTTTTATTTTTTCCATTTATTGTACTCTAACCCACAATATTTTCTTTTCTTTACTTGATTATTACAATGGACAAATGGATTTTTTTTGAATTTGGTGTTGAACAAAGAGAGTTCTTGAAGGAGTTTAGTATATTTGCCATTCCGGGCTTAGTGTTTATATTTCTTATGATTCTATTATGGTTACAGGATAAGTATTATTTAAATATTTGTGCTCTTAATAGTATCGCCAGCAGTGTTGGCAGTAATATTTCTACGATGGAAATGGCATGCTTATTTGCAATCATTTCAAGTGCCACCACTATTTCTATAAGAATTTCAGATACTTTTGTACAAGGTTATCGAAATGGTCATGTCTCAATTTTAAAATTTTACTTTGCTTCAATAATAGTTCATCTTATGTGTGGCTTTCGCATATGTTATCATTGGATCATTTCGAAAGATCAACGTGTTACTTGTGTGGATACAATGGGGTAACGGCAGATTAGAATGATATTAACGTCAATGATTTATGTTTTAAGTATTTTTTATTTTATAATTTAGTGTGCCTTTTGTATCTCTTTATATGGTAGAGTGGCTATCAGTTGCACCATTTCTCGTTTATATTGCATTTATGATAGACAATCCGCATCATTCAGTTAATGACTATCTAGCCGTTGTTTTTTCAGCATTAACGATCGTTTTTGGTATTGCTATGGTTGTAGTACATACAATTTGGTTGGCATATTTTCTTTATTGTATGACAGTATTATGCTTCACAGTGAACTTGGTTTATTTGTTATGGTCGGATAATAGTAAATCGGAAAATTTGCTCAATATTTTGTTGGACTCAAATATATCTATTAATCTGCAAACACTTCGTTCTACTCATAGAAAATGGAGAGGTATTTTCCTCGCATTAGGTTTCTCTATATTTCCTTGCATACACGCATTGGGATGGTTTCATATCTTGAGTGGTGATCAAGTTCTACACTCTTACTTGTTCTGTAGTGTGTTTTTGAAGATATTTTTATGCGAAGTATTCACAGAATCTCACACTATGCTATCCAATAGTACTACTAAAGTAATTGCTTATATTGTACTTGATATTGTACGTAATCAGGATGAGCGACAAAGATCAGATATTAACTTATTAAACGAGTTTGGAGTTATGTTGTCTACCGTAGTTCATGATTTGAAAAAGGTTTTTTTAGTTCATCATTTTTATAGTAAATAAGATTATTTTGTCATTTATTTTATAGCCTTTAGATGGAAGAGGTGCAATTGAATTAATTGAAGAAGATCTCAAAAAAGCGTTCGGTGTGTTGCTTGATTTGAAAAACTCCTTAGCTATTGATGGTACTAAAGCTCATCAATTGAAAAGAATTGAAGCTTATTTATTATCAATGCGTGATTATATTTTTGACGCAAGAGGAAGTAATGAGTTTATGATGATGACAATCAATAAATATCTAGATCCCACTGTTAATGGTATTCGTGGAAATCTGAATCCAAAGAACGAGATATTTGATATAAAACAATCACTTGATTTTCCATTACGTCTCATTAAATCTGAGCAAAGTAATCTTTCCGTGACACTTCATGAAATTCCTGATACCATTTCCACTCATGTTTTCATGGATAAACAATGGTTCCAAGAAAATATTATTTGTTTGCTTTCATATGCATGCAGATACTCACAACGAGAAGGGAAAATTGATATTAAAATTTCTTTAAGTTCGTTTGCCAAGTTGGTTTCATTAACTGATAATTTTAAAATCGGCAATCGGAAGATTGGGACTGGTGATGATTACACAGCAGCAGAAGACTCACATTCAATAAGTTATAAGATGAAAATTCCCATAAGTGAGTCAACTGCAATTTCAAGTTCATTATATAATTCATCAGGTTTAGCAAAAGTAACTAGAAAATCGTCACAATTACAAAAGAAGTTCTGTTTTTCTAGTTTTGAAACAAAAGTAACAAACAACAAAGTAGCAACAGATGTTGATTCCATCGATAATAATAGTCAATCATTGTATATTATTGTGGAGGTGGAAGATACAAGTGAAGTGACAGAAGAAACAGCATATCGGTTATTTAACGTACTTGAACCAACTCAAGAGTCTGCTGTTGGAAATAGATTTGGTTTCCATAGTTTGTCAAAACGAGTTGATTCTTGTGGAGGTTATTACGGTATCAGGAGTCGCTATGATAATATACAAGGAGTAGTGTATTGGTTTGCACTACCATACAATCCAATAGAAAATAAAAATGAATTTGATGATAATATTCCAATCATCGATTCATCAAAATCATCTGAAAAAACTGATTCCACTTCCAATAGTATAAAAGAATTGAAAAGTAAAATCGGATTAAAGATTTTATTAGTTGATGATTCAGAAAAAATTCTTAAAATTGTTTCAAAAAAACTTTCTAATGCTGGACATATAGTTGAAGTTGCTGAAAATGGAGCAGTTTGTTTAGATAAATTTAAGAAAAAAGTAACAATAGGTGAATATTATGATATAATTCTTATGGATCTTCAGATGCCTGTGATGGATGGTACTGAAGCAACAGCTAAAATCAGAGAATATGAAAATTCTTTAACAAAAACCAGGCGACATCAAATTATTATTGGTTGCTCTAAACATTTCGATTCGGTTGGTGAATTGAATGAAGAGAAACAATCATTTCCTGGTATGATTGGTATGGATTATTTGTTAGAGAAGCCATTTAAACTAAATAAGTTTAATCTAGCAATTGATATTCTTATCAAATGAAATTAATAATCATCTTGTCAAATTCATCCATTTATTTTTATGTAAATATATATTATTATGTTATCAATTTGAAGTTGTTATTGATAATATTTCTGGAAGGTTGGAAATACTGTTGGCGACATCACAAGATACTGTAATACTGTTTGAAAAAAATCAATTAAGTAACTCTGTGGAAAATTATAGTTTAAAAAAATCTGAAAATTTTAAACTATAAATTATCATTATAAAAATATAAAAATATAAAAATATTATCATTAAATTGATGTTGTCTAATAATAATAATAAATATAATAATTATTTTTTATGGCACAAAATTTAGTTAATGTTGGAAGTGTTAACAATAATAACAATTTCATAAAAAAAATGATTATTAAATTGTGATAAAGTTTTGATAGTTTTTTTTCAGTTGGATACCTGGGATGTTAATAGTATGAAATTATGTTTTATTCGTATGCAAGTTCTGATTTTTATAATATCAAATACTTGTGAAATCCATTGAATCTTGTTATTCAGAAATTTACTTCACAAATCGTTTTTTCGATGAGTTGAAGAAATGAAGAATTAATCAAAATAATGTTAATAATTATTTATTGATTCATTGTTTTTTATTTAATTTTTTTTTTAAAACATATCTGATTATTATATATACATAAAACTATAAGATAAAATATGGCATAATACTCTCAATCTAGAATCAATCTTTAGTATCATAGTATGACATGTTCTATTGTCACATATGTTACTTTTACAAGCTACTGTAATTATCTAATGAAACCATCAAATGTTATAATGAAGATGTTTGCGAAATGAAACCTTTCTTTTACCGTATTACAAAGACTATCATTCATGAATAATCAAAGAGAATTAGACTATATAATTCAATGAATTCTTGTCTTAACATAATAAGAAAGTGTTGAACAATAAAAAACATAACTTTCAAGAGTTTGATTTCATAAGTACCCTATTTCCCTAAGAAGTTTTACTTGTTTAACTAGATACGGTATGACCAAAAAAGGAAAATAATTATATTTAATCAATAATAATAATTTCGGAAAAGCACAAATGATATCAATTCCAGTAACAGTCAGTAAGTCAGAAATAATTAATCAATTCATTATACTTATCTGATTAAATTAATATTAAATCGGATAAATTGTAACATAATACACATAATTTCTCAGTCTGTTCTAATTAGGCTATGAAAACTCTATAGAATTGAAGTTGTTATTATTTATTTTCGAAACTTAAGAAATTATATTCGAATAAAACTTGTCCCACTTTCATCAGTACTTTCTGCAACTCCAATAGCATTATTATAATATTGATCTTCATTTAGAACATTATTAATAATACTATTACTTGATATCGATTCATTATTATTATTAATGTTATTATTATTATATCCAACATAATACATCCTCCATTTCCTTTTGTATGGCAACCACACTAAATGAGGTGATCCAACACCATGACTATCCCATGCACTCTCTTCACTAGAAGCCGTGAAAACAGGTTTATTTGAAGGGTCTCTAACCCATGTGATCCCATCATTACTAGTAGCTAATCCAACCGATTTCATACCATTCATAGCGATCCCTTCATAATACATCATATATTTATTATTATTTAATTTCAAGACATGTCTTCGAGTCACTCCTTTACTATCAAAATCATTTATATTATTACTGCCAGAGAATATAGACCCCCTTTTCTTCCATTTCATGACCCCATCCGGTGAATCTGCATAAGCTACTTCGAACTTATTAGATATCATATTATAAGTATGATAATACATGCGATATTCTCTTGAATCAGTTTCGACAACATTCGGCCATCCAATAAATGCTGAATCAAAATCATTACTATTACGATTACCAACTTCTAAAATTGAACCATAAGCAGATGGACCTATCATAATCGTAATAATAGTACCAATTTCGTTAACATAATATCATAAAAAAGAATAACTTCAGAACATCATATCACAACATCCAGGCCAGAGCAATTATTACAATGAGAGCATGTATTGATCATTAAGCAGAAAATTTTGGTTTGCAACATGTAATCTAATTATTTGAACATACAAAAGAATTAATTTTGAGTTTAATACCTTCGATTCGACTCCAATGAGCCCCATCTTGTGAAACTGCCACACCAATTTCTATCTTGTCACCAACTTTAGCAGACGATGAATCTCCATGGTATTTCATTGAATTTCCGCCGAAAGTATACATTAAATACATACTATTGCCTTGAATTGCAAACTTTGATTGTGCACTAATCCCAGGTTGAATTACATCACCCAGACCAACATGCTCGCTATCATACAAAAACCTAATAAAATACAAAATGATGAAATATGATAAGCTTTTGTCAACGATTATCCAATTATTTCCATTCCTACAACAAGTGGTATAAAACACCTTATTATATTTTTAATATTATATCATTACGAACCAGTCACCGTTCTCTTTCCCTGGATTGAGGATTGGTGAGTCAGGATGAACTTTCCAATTTGATATTCCATCTTTTGATGTAGCAAATAAGATCCTTCCTGTACTTAATTCAACAACATTTGAAGATATTAAATTGTCACGAATGTGATACCACATCATCCACTCTTCTGTTGCACTAAAAACAAAGCAATATTTTTTAACAGAGTGATAATAATAAGCTGGATGCGATACTATTGTAATTTATAATCTCAATATTATTAAGTTTATATTTCAAAAAAATAAAAATTGATAATATTTTGTACCTATCAGCAGAAGGAGGAATAACCCGTGGACTACCAATATGACGCACAACAACCTCTTCTTTTGTATTCAGCTTGATCATAGATGGATCAATAATCAATCCATTGTTAACATTGCTGTTAGTTCTAATTGGTCCATTCGTTATTGCAAAATCATCTCTGAATGAGGAAGAAATTCCTTGCTTTTGATACGGATTTGTATTGATAGTTATCCGTTTTATTGGTACTGAGAAGAAACATTGCGCACCAATAGCATAAAATGCCAAGAGAAATGATATTGAGTTATTCAAAATTCGGTTAAACAGCATATTCTTACAGTGGAATGCAACAGTGCAGCTAATACACTACTACACTAAATACGGTACAATAATACAACAACAGTGCAACACAAACCGTCAATCGTCAACTCGTCTCAATAGTCAATTAGTTAGTCAATAGTCAATTATATTCTATATATTAGCTGCTTAGCTGCTGGTAGAAATTGTTATTTTCAATTCAATTAAACTTATTCAAGCATGTTAAGAATTAATGTCAGATCAAGAAGAAACAGATAATATCCAGTACAATAATAATCACGATTGATATTATGATAATTATAAAAACCGTAGTAGTTGCTTTTGATAAAATTATATATATATGAATAAATTTGTAAACCTGGGGTCCCGACCGAGGTATAAGATAATTTTTTGATTTTTTGCGAAAAGAATTATTTTTTGGCATGAAGGAAAGTTTATTTTGGATCAATATAATGTTAATCTATATAGGTGCAGTAGATCATAACAACTTTTTATTCCCTTTAAATTCCAACACGGTTGTAATAGTCAACAAGTAAACTAAGTACAGTTTGTATTAAGTTAAACTACTGAAAGATAGAGAGCTCTCTAAAACATGCTATTGATTTATTGATGCTTTACCTTATAACATCCATAGTTCAAAATTTTAAATTAGAGTATATTTTACAAATGGTTATAAATATAATATATTGGATAATATTTTTGGTTGTTATTTTAACAACTAGCAGTGACACTTCCGCTGTCATGAAGGAACAACTTTCAATTCCTCTTCTATCTGTATCGCTCAACTTTGATGCAAAGCACTATATAAGTCGTCTATTACAAAGTATCGACTACCCAATCAAAAAAGTAATCGTTCAGATTGGTAATCGTGATCAAGCTATACTTGAATCATTATTAGAACAAATAAATTCAGTTAAATTTAATTTATCAAATTCTATTGTTGAAACTATTGAAGTCAATACGCTCAATTATAATCCAGGAGCAGCTAATGGATTCAACTACGGAATCAAAGAGCTCCTATACAACTCAAATTATTCCAAAACAGATTATGTCGTTATTGCAAATAGTGATATTGAGTTTTATCCTGGTTCACTACAAAAAATTGCAATTGAAACCGCAGCTGCAATAAAAACTGATTCATTGTTCGGGATTGGGTTTACTGGTCTTTGTTGTGGTAATTCACCACATAAACATTTAATGGGCACTAGAAATTATTGATAATACTTTTGTGTTTTATAGGTGGTGAATGGTCTACTATTATTCTCTCGAAAGCAATTGCTAGTGAAGTAGGTTTATTTGATGAAAATTTTTATCCAGGATTTTATGAAGGTACTTGAGCTTCAAAAATGAGTGAGATAACTATTTACAAATATTTTTTCCTTAATTCAATAGATGATGATTATGCTATTCGAATTTCGTTGTCTGCGTTTAGAGTCCATCACTTTAATGATGTTCATCTTAAACATGGAGAAATAAATGGTAGTGTAGATTACATGAGTGGCTTAATGACACACTTATATCATGCAAAATATAATAAAAATCAAGGACAGGCTGATGTTGATCATTGGAGACAAAAACATCAACAAGGTGTCAAACATGCAGAAGTGTATATTTCAAAGAAATGGGGAATTCATTTAAATTCGAAAAAATTAGATTGTAAGCCACCTTCCAAAATAAAATCTTGTGTTGTGCCTTATCGTAATCCATTCAACAATAATTTATTGAATATCTCCAGTTGGATATTCTTAAACGAGACACTGCAACGAATGCACCACCATTGATCTGTATAATGTCTTAGAACACCAGTATATGGTACTCTTAACAATTTAAAATATGATCTGAGACATCTACATTGAAATAAATTTAACTTACTTTTAAACATGATAATCTACGGTAAAATATAATTGAATTTTGTAGTTTAATTGTGATTGATTATTTGCCATCATTTACTGATTCATGTTTTATAGACATTATTTTAGCATTGCTTATTGTCTTAGTGGTATATTCAACCATAATGTAAATATTTATTAAGATTTTACAGTTAGTAATCATGCATCGACGTTTAATACCTCACGCATGTTTGAAGTGTTTGTTGATAGATTCGACTGTATATTTTTTTAAATTATTGACAAGTAATGAAAAGTGTCGCTTAGTAGTAAAAACTTAAATTTTGGTATTGTAACATTAATTAGAAATAAGGTTTACCACAAACAAAAGTGTAAGCATTTCTTTCAAAAACAGAATTCTAATATACAAATGTATTATTATAATATACTCGATAAAAATGGCTTTTTACAATGATCCTAGTCCAACGGTTAAAGAAGATAATGATTATTTAGTTATCGAAGAATATAAACATCTTAAGAATGATATAGAGGTTCAAAGAGAAAACGTAATAACAACACATGAGATTAAGGTAGAAGAAGCATCATTCTTTCAGGTTGGAAAATCATCAAGAATCTTAGATATGAAAGCACGATTCACAAAAATTGAAGCTAAATTACAAGAAATTGAATCAAGTGTTAAAACCATTAAATTGAGTAAGAATTATAGGAAATATTAACTTTTTTCAAATAAGATTCATAATATGAACATTTATCTTATAGGAAATAACGAGAAAGACAAAGAAAAAGATTTCGAAAGGTCGTATTCAAGAGTTTTTGTAATTATGTGTTTAACTTATTGTAGCATTTACGGTTTTATGATTTGGCTGAAAGTGCAAAGACCTGAATTGAGCGCTTTGATACCAACTATCGGGTTTAATCTATCTACTTGGAGTTTATCGGTCGTGAAATTCTTCTGGATTCAATATGAAACAAGGTTCAATGTGAATAATTCCACTCATAAGAACTCAAATAATGTCGAGATAAAAAGTCCGCAACCAGTAAACAATGTTATCAATGAAGAAATCTCATTTGATATTTGTGATATTTATGACGATAAAGAGTCAACTAATTCAGAAGGAGCAAGTAAATCCACTAAGAATTCGCCAGCTTTTATTAAACTGCCATCATTATTTCCAAATCCTAGTCAGGAGAAACGAATTATTTGACATAAAAAGTAAATTTGAATTTAATCTTAATTTTTTTTTGTTTCATTCGAATTTAATTTATGAAAATTTTATATATATTGTACTTAATTTTTATGTCATAATGTGCATGTCATTTATAATTAGGCAGGATTTTTAAGCATTCGAATTACACCTCAATTCAGATTTTAGCACTTCTAATTTCAAAAAACAAATGAGACTCTTAATTCTTGTTAGTATCATTAATTGTAAATCATTGCTTAGAATTTTAGAATCAGCTTCCTTTACTACAAGATTTGATGATATAAGAGCCATTGTTTCCATCACATGAATATTTGATATATATAAATCCAAAATATTAATTTCGTATTGAAGAAAATTAATTATATCACCAAATTCTATTGAGGAATAATTAGGAATAAATGGTAAAAATTGTAAAAATTGTTGATTTTCTAAATGATTTTTTGAATAGTCTTCAATCATAAGGTCGAATTTGTTATCATTGATCAAAACCCCTGAGGGGTTGAACGAAGATCTAAAACTTTCCACAATGTCATTATTTTGATTTTTATATTCTGGCACAAACTGACTATTTATACCCAGTAAATATTCAACCCATATGCTTGACAATACTAATGGATCACTTTTATAATAACGAGTAAGAATATTCTCATTACTAAGGATAATATTCATAAGATCAAATCCAGTCGTTTTCATTCGAAAGCCTAATTGCAATCCAATAGCCTCAATAAAAATAGTTTCAAATTGAGTTAATGATTCAATATTCATCGATTCTTTGATGATTGCATTCGATATGTGTTTCTTACATGTAATAAATTCACCAGATCTCATTATTGCCAATTCTGCAGCCTGATTAGAATGAAATTGAACATAAGCATCACAAGAATTGTGTTTTATGTTACCTATTAAAACATTTTTAATGTTAATTCCATTAAAGAATGCTGTGATATCTTTCAGCATCACTTCAATGGGAACAGCTTTCATAATGACCCAATCCGTAAATACTTTTATTAATTTTTTATTTTTCTGATTATTACTGGAATATGGAATAACTGGAATTGAAGATTTACAATTAGTAAGTTTTTTATTGGTCGATTTAATAATTGGAAGGTCGCCAATAATTTCTTTTGTTTTGTTGACTTCGCTAGTTGGGGGAAATGAAGAAATTTCAGATACTGATTCTTCAATCAATGTGACGTCATTCCTTTTTCTATCGATCATTTCTTGTAGGGTCCTGCTTCCTTTTAATGAAACACTCTTGGAATTATTCAAATTGCTATTTGCATTCGATGATGATGATGATTTAACTTTGTATCGGCCTTTGATATTTCCCATAGATTTTAATTGTTTGGCAGAAGGCACATCAGTTGATTTATTGTCGATTTGAACTGCAGAATAGCTATCCTAATTGAATTATATTAATAATGTAAATAAGATGAACATTTTGCATACAGCATATTGAATGAATTTGTATGCACCATATTATCAACTTCAGAAAAAGAAATAATGTAAACACAATCGTCCAACGTTAGTTTAGCTTCTTTCTCAGATATAAATTCAATCGATCCTTCTCCACTTTGCTTTGTTATACAATCCATTATCCCTTTATTCGCTTTAAGCGATAATAGTAGGGACTCTTCTTTAGATTCAGAGGGTTCATCATGGATTCTTGGGAACAAAATGAATGATCCGTTGTTAGAACTCATCTTACGACAGTATTATAATGTCTCTCTAATTTTAAATTTGCAATTTTCGGCGTAAGACACAGATGTAACAAGTTATTATTTGTTATTATCAACTATAGTATTATTGTTTTATTTCAACTATGATAAAATTACAAGTCAAAATTAATAATAAGTTTGGGGCTCAGCAGATTCTTTATCAACAGTAAACTAAATACTAAATACATCTCAGTAAAAATAACTTTTTATTTTAAAATATAATATCCATATGGATGATGTGTGTCTGTGTGAAACAGTTAAGTTATTAGTATAATTATACAGTATAATTATATGGGAGTTATAGTTTCGGTTTCGCTTTTTTTGCACATCATATAAAATATAATTAATTTACAAAAATGAAATACTATACACGTTTGAAATAAAACACCGCATAATTATCTATAATCTATTGAATCCTTGCTTTAGTTTGCAGTAGGTAACTTTTTCACTCAACTCAAAACTTAGAAGGTGAGAGCTGCTGAGAGGAACTGAGAAGAGCAAACTTTAATAACAAATAACTATAAATGGTATCAATAGAGTCGTCTATCAGTTATTCTTACGCAATGCGTGAGAGTTCTCAATCGATCTTGGCTATCTGTATCTGCCCTCAATCTGGAAACTTATTTGTACATGACAATTCATCACTTCGATTGTTATCAATGAAAAAACAAATTAAGTCGATCAAAATTGATTTGAAGAAAATTAACTTGGCAGTAGTAAATATGACTAATGTTGATAATCTAAGTGGTATTGCAGTGACGTATTCTGTACATAAAATGGCTCAAACTGTTGGAGGAATAATTAGAATATTTAGCTATAATTTGTCTTTATTGCAAGAGGTAACAAAAACTCAAAAACTCCTTTATATCCGAATTAAGTGTGTATTCATTTAATTTCATATTTCTTCTTAGATTGATTTGGAATATGAGCCAATAAATCTTTGCATATATAGTTTATCATGTGAGGAAATATTCATGCTAGGTAAACATAGTTTCAGCTCTTAACTAAATTATTACTCTTATTAAATTTATATACATTTAATCATTATATTAGACAATAAAAACCAGCTTATGGTGATTCAGGCTCATTTTTCTGAATCAAGTCATTCTATTAAGAACACGATTGGTACGACAAATAGTAAACAGAAAGTCATTGGTATGTACCAACCTAAGAAAGAAAAGGTGGAATATGTCGAACTATATGAATGTCAATTAATTGATTGTGAGAAACTCGTTATAAAGGTAACTTAATCAATAATATTTTGTTAAATGAATGCATATTTCAATTTCTTAAATCATTGTTCTTGCAGGATATCATTGCACCTTACCAGAACTTATTCATAATTGCTGATGAAAACAAGTTATTTATCTACAAGAGAATCACCAAATTGAATCCTCATTACGATCAATCGAAAGAAGAGGAAGAGTCTCAAGTGTCGAAGGGGTCTAAAGTATCGCGATTATCGAAAATATCAAAAATTGAACAAAATGGTGAAAATAAAAGTATAATGGACGTTGATATAGGTGAAGAAGTTGTATCATTATCTTCTTCAATGATATCCCAAGAATTAGCTGAAACTTCAACTATTAGTAAGAAAAGTAATAAACGAAAGTCAAAACCAACTAATGGACTTGATGAAAATATGAAAAATGAATCGATGAACAATAATCAAAAGCCAAACTCAAGTTCAAAATACTGTCGATTTATATTACAAAAAAGTATTCAAATAACAGAGTTTGATAGTAACATAATAATTCAATTCATTAAATTGGTTGAAAATGATAAAATATTAATTGGATTCAATGATGGGTCAATTAAACTAATCAAAGTCGAAGAAATTGATCCATTATTTCAACAAAATTCAGATAATGCTGAATCAAAATCTCCTTCAGTTATATCAACTTTATGTCACTTTATTGCACATGAGAATCTGTTAAATAAACCTATGAATGTAAGTGGTGTACTAACAGCAATAAAATGTCCTTGGGTTACTTCATCGGGTGGTAAAGCATACACTTTGGAAATATTTACCATCGGCATGGATCATAGTATTAAACATTGGGGCATACGGAAGCGTGACAAATATAGTTATGAATATATGGAAGAATATGATATTAAAAGTGATATTGCATTCAAAAATTATGAAAATCATAAAAATGAAAAGCTTCAACTTCTCCAAGAGAAATATGACTCAATGCGAATGAATGATGATGCTGAAAGTATGAATATGAATGAGATTAGTTTAGGGAGTTTAAATGATGATAAAGAAATCCAGATTGAGATGGAATTATATAGAGCAGACCAACTAGGAGTGAGTAATTATTATTACTATTTGTCCATATAATTTTATCCGATGTTATTTTTTGTCCAATTCATTTTTAGGAATACATCTTACCGAGTGATCCTCCTTCCCATAATACAACACAAAAACAGCGGGAGCTAAATGAGCAGAGAAAGATACTATTGTTACATAAGTTGATTGCATTTGAAGTTTCTAAAATTGATGAAGGCATTCCTATAAAGAAGTACCTACTGTGTACTAATGGTGGAATGATATTATATTTTGATATATATCAACCATTTAAACGATTGGGATATGATTATGATAATGCAATTCAAGCAATGGGTATAACGAGCGCTATGAAAAATAAAGATCCAAAAAAATATGGATTAATCAAGCATTCCAAAAATGATAAAAGTGTCACTGAGTTGACGTTAGCAAATATCATATCTTCCAGTGTGGGACCTGAACTTCAACCCATTATGCGTTATCATGCAATTGAAGGTACCTAATATTCTTAATATTTTTTGATAAAATTATGAAATCATAACTGAATATTTCTTAAATGATTATCATTTATTTTATTATGTCTAATTTCTGTTTTATAGACTCAGCGCCTTTAAATACAACTGAAAAAACAATACTCTTGCTAAAATCTAATACCATTGAGTTGATATCAGTTGACTCCAATCGATGTATTCAAACTTTTTCTACAAAAAACTTGTTTGAACAAGCGAATAATAATCGACCAAATCATACCTTACCAACTAACCGAGAAAAATCATACTCCACTAGTCTGGTACAGCATTCATTCATCCACAAAGACATTACCAATATGGAAGGTGTATTGTCAAGTGTTGTACATTGGAGCATTTATAAAGAATTAATATTTGTTGGGTTTACAAGTGGTATTGTTGGTACAATTCCGTTGCAAACAACTCCTTTAATAGTGACAACGAAAGGTACAGGAGATCTTGGATATGTTTATTTGAAATCCAATGAAGTACATTCAAGCGAAATTACTACTATTATCACTTTCAAACACAATTTCCAAACAAAATCCATGGTATCTCCGAAGGAAATAGTTGTGATATTGCTAGGTGATGCAACAGGAGGCTTGTCGTTTTGGAAATTATCGAATCAAAGGTTCGTTCTTTCGCTTCTTTAACCCTCTAAACAACACTGTTATACGCTTCTTTAGTTATTCACAACACTGTAAACTGTTGAATCAAATTTCATTTTATATTTATTTTCTCACATTTACTGTGTATACTTTCTTATTATGATATATTAAGTTTATTAATTGATTCAATGTTCATTTTTTATCATAGTATGAAAGAATCAGCATTGTTATCGAACTCAAATTTGCATCAAGGGAAGATTATAGGAGCTTATTCATGCAATCATGGGAGCCATATTAACTCTCGTATTATTGTAACTGGTGACAGTGTAGGGAACGTGAAATCATGGAGGATTGAAGCTGATGGAAAAATGCATGTTTTAGCTTATTTTAAATCAACTATCGTAACAAATGGTATCGGTGGATCACAAAAAATGAATAGTTTTCTTCCTATTCCAATAATGATCTCTAATAGTAATAATAATATTGATTATAATATTTTATGTATATGTGGATTCACTTCTGGAAAATTAGAATCTTGGATTATTTCCACAAATAAAAGCATGAGTAGTCAAGAATATCAATCAATGTATCAAGATAACAATTCTCAACCTACTAAATTGTCTTTACTTACAAAAAATAATACTTATGATAATTCCCATATTATCCGAACTGATTATGAAATTAGATTCATCCCATCAGGTCAATTTCAATTATATGATTTTTTATGTGCTTATAGTGATGGCTCGATTAGTATGATGTGTGTAGATGATAAAACAAATCAAATTATGAGAAAATATTATTTTAATACTCATGCTATACCTATTGCTAATATGATTATTCATGCTCCAAATAATATGAGTTCTAGTATCTATAATAGTAAAAGTGAAAGTGTTGATAATAATGATGAAGATGCATTGAAAATGAAGAAGGGAAATGATAGTTTTATAGAATGTGTTATCGTAGGAGAATTCGAAGTATTTCAAATTTTAGCTAAATCTAATTCTATTCTACCTGCACAATGGCATAATCCAGCTAAAATCTTTTCATCGATTCCTACTTTTGAATCAATAAATATTTTAAATAATTTAAATCCACCAGCAAAAATGATTGATGAGTTAATAAAACAAAACTCATCATCACATTCCATGGGGGGCTCTTTCAATGTTAATGATAATGAAGAAGTAATTACTGTTAATAATAGTAAAATTGAAATGAAAAATTATAATGGTGATGATTCTATTAATCCTAATTATTCATTTTCTGATACACTTCAATCCAATTCTATTTCACAATCAATGAGTATGAATCATGAAATACCGGATGAAATCTTAGTACCAGTCTTTTCTACAGATAGCGATGTATTATTTATTAACAATAATAATACTAATAATTTGAGAGATAATATCATAAAAAATCCGATTCAAGATATTAATGCAATGGGTATTGCATTTGATAATGATGATATGAAACTATTTCATCGTATTAATGATGATGAAGAAGATTTTGATGAAAACAAAAATAGTTTTATTGATCCAGAAGAATTTGTCCATCCAACAGATAAAATCATGAATGATACATTTAATGATAGTAATTTGAATAGTAATACTAATAGCAATTTGAATTATGTCAATAATAATCATAATGTGGATAGTTTTGATGTTCAAAGTCTTGCCAAAAGCTTAAGTACGGTAAGTAACAATAGTATGATCCAAGATCGCAAGCGATTCGTTGGTCCTATGGAAGCAATGCAAAGAATATTATCAAATGAATTACATTTTGCAAAGAAAAATAAATTATTATTAGAATTATTTACTCAAAGTGGATTTAATAAAACAGATGGTACAATTACATCTGAACAAACTGTTGACATTGTGTATCAATGGATTAAATCAGATAAAATATTCAAAGAAAATATTTGGGAATTGTTTCGATTATTAGAAATACAACCTACAGATCGATTGAAATTTATTGAAGTAGCAAAAATAGCTGCAGTTGTTATGTCTGCAGCAAATCAATTTTTACATGGACAGAATTCAGGTAATAGTTTATATTATTGTATAACACTGGTAATTATAATTATAATTATTATTTATTCTTTGGAATAGGTGAAAAGAATTATTTCGATAAAACAAATAATCAAAAGAAACCAATAATTATACAGAAGAAATATAAATATTTGAAAACTAAAAAGAATAAAGTGACATTTAATAGTCTAGGTGAGAAGGTAGTGGAAGTAGTTGAATTAACGCCAACGATTAGTGAAGGGATTTATAATGGTTATGGTGATAGTATCAGACAATTATGGAATGAAACATCAAACTGTAAAATAATCACACGTAAAGACATTTCATCAATTAATAAAGCAAAAGGAACAATTAATACCATAATGAACAATATACCGTTACTTTTTCAGCCATTAATACTAGAAATTTCATATAATAGTAATAATAATATTTGGTTTCCAAATAATCCTCATTGGTTGGACCCCTTACGAGTCATCCGTATTATACGTACAATATTTGATATGCGTAATATCAAACAACAAGAAATCTACCAATCATGTAGTTTGTTTAAAACAAGTTCTTATGATATTAATGATATGGCTGAGATCACTTGCTTGTATTTCACCAGGCAATACGGGGATATAAAGTTAGGATCAGTTTCAAAAAACAAAATAATTCATTTTTTGGAAAGTTTATTACAATATTCTGATGAATTTCCGATTATAAATTTGATGAAAAATATGTTGTTTTTAACAGATACGAAAAATAGTTTACTATATAAACAACAACAAGTACCGGTCTGGGCATTTATAGAAATAAGAAATATTCTTTCTTCTTATGGTTATATTATGACAGGAAAAGTAATTAAAAATGAATATATTGATGGTGTTCATGATATTAATTTAACAGAAAAATCTGATAAAAATGTAAATAAAGTTAATTATCATTTAATTAGACGTTGCGATGGATTAACATGTATGGATGAAATGTTAAGAATACGTGGAAAATTTGGACCAAGTGTGTATTTGCATATGAATAAAATCATTAATAAGATTCCTTATGTTTATAAATCGATCGAATTTATGAATAATAATAGTTATGAATATGATTATGGCGATTATTATGATGGAATTAATAATAATAATAATAATAATAATAATGAAAATGATAATATTGACAATCAAATGAATATTATTGATTTTGATGTGTTTTTAGAAGTTATTTTTATCGAATTAGAACAAATCATTCGAAAAACACATTCAGTAGAATTAAAAGTATTTGGAGAAAATGGATATGAAATTGGTAAGTGATATTATTTCGCATGTAGTATGATAATAATAGTAATAAATTCGTTTTTTGATATTCTATATAATTACTTGGGGATTTGATATTTCCAAACGTAATAAGTTGTGCTCATTTTTGATTTTTTCACCTTCAATTATAATTTGGTAAAGTATATATTATTTGATTTTATTGTGATTATAATATTTTAGGTGTAACTGCTCGTTCTCGAGATATAAACTTAAGAAGCCCCATTGACAGCATCTTACCTCAATTAAAATCAACAAGCATTGACTCTACCATTACAAATGATACTGCAGCAACTTCACAAGCATTGAGAGAGAAAATGCGTCAATTACGATCAAGTCGATCATTGCATGATAATAATAATAACCAATCAAATGGTAATAATGATAATATTAGTCAACCAAATTCATTATTAATTCATTCCAACAGTCCCTCCTTCTCATCTGTAGTGATTATGAATGATAATGAATATGGTCAATATCATCAACCAAATTTATTATTTATAAAATTATTATTATTTGAATTTGTGAAACATGATGAATTAAGGTTAGGGATACTTGAACAAGATAAATTCTATAATATTTTATTGAATTCTTCAACTTTAAAACAATCACATCTCCAATCTCAAGTCAATATTTCAAATATTATGAATGATATGATTCCTTCTACAACTACATTAGAACATGAAGCAGTTGAATTTTATAATATTTGTAGTAAATTATTACGTGATAATCATCCTGGGGATCCTTTCAGTTACATCGATTTATGTGCATATTTGCTAGCATGGGAGTATCATTTGCAAGGAGATGTGGAGCTATCATTAATTAATTTAAATTCCTCATTATTGATATTGAAGCGCAGTATTGAAGTTGATTCAGCTGTCGCTTTATTAAAATATTTTAGTTATTTGCAATCCATAGATCATCCAGATGATCCTCTATGGGTGATGTCTCAAAGTTCGAAAATGAGTAATAATAGTAATAATGCTGTGAATAGTAATGGAAATCAATCATTTATGAAACAAAATCAAAGTTTTTCTTCTTTACCGACTGATGGTAATTGGTATACACATGTGAATCCCCCTTCCAATGAACCAGGATTGTTACATGTCAATAAAATGAGCATTTTACCAGTCAACACGATGCAATCGTCTCATAAAAAGACTTTAAATCTAATCCAATCAAATAATGCTGAAATAACTAATCAGTTTGAAAATATTCCAGTCATTTATAAATCAACACGTGTCGCTACAACTTTACATGGGGAAACTACCAGTAGACCACCTTCACCCTTCTCTCCTGCTGAATTACGATTACATAATATTAAATCAAGTGAAATCATTCCTTCTTCAGCGAATAGTTTCCAAATATTATCTAATATTTTGGGTGCAAATGATAGTGTTAATGGTAGTAGGACTAATACTCCATTTGATGCAGGTTAGTTCTTATGATTATTTCACATCACATCAATCTTGTGATATAAATTTATTATGTTTTTAAAAAATCTATTTTTCGTATAGATTGTGATTTAGAAAGAAATAGTTATTCTCGATCAATGCAAAGATTTGGAAATGTTCCAAATCAAGATTTTGTTGAAGACTTTAACAATTCGAAGTATTCACCTTCTAATTCTGTTTATACCGCTAATAGTGCTATACAAATGGTATCACGTAGTCGTGCATCAACCAGTAGTCGTGAGAATATGGCATCGATACCTTATTTCCACAATAATAATGATGGCTTTTATGCTCCTGTTGCTGCATCTAATTTAGAATTAACGTTTTCTGGGCATATATCATCTCAACCTAATGATAGCGTATTTGGACATAATGATTATACAATTGTTTACTCACCTGCAACTGTGATCTCTTCGCCTAAAGCGAGTAAACCATATATTTCAATAGTCGAATCAAATAAATCCATTTCTAAAGATCAAAGCGATGATATTAACCCCTTGTCATCACACCCTTCATTTAATAATGATCTTAATGATGATAATAATGAAGATGCACTGAACGATAATTTCGAGTCTTCCTTGACTGAACAACGCTCAGTCGATAGTAATTATATCGATTATGGCATAACATTATTCGGTCGCCATTTCAGCGAAATGAATAATAATGATATTAACAAACTTCTTGCTGTAGAAGAAGTGGAGAAAAGAAGAACAGAAATGAGAATTAGAGAAAATGAATTAGAAATGCTATTAAAAGAAGAAAAAGATAATTTTGAAGCAAGAGAAGCAGCGAAACAAAACTTGAAAAAGAAAATTTTAATCGACATGCTTGAAAAAGAAAAATTATCGAAAAAATTTGCAAATAAACAAAGTGAAGAAAGGTATCAACGATTAATGAAAGCAAGGGAATTAGCAGAAGCAAATAGATTAGCTGAGGAAGCAGAGAAAAAAGCTAAAGAATTGGAAATTCAAGAATTATTATTAAAAAATCAGGAAAAATCACGATTAAATTTGCTCGAAAAAATGAATAAAAAACAAAAAGAAGAAGACGAAGCGAGAGAAAGGGTTGAAATGAATAATATGAAGAAACAAGATATTGCATCTTTGGCCATGAATAGACAATGGAGACTAAAAGAAAAGTTAGTTTATTTTATACACAAAATCAATTTTTGTTTAATTTCATTAATGATTATTTGTACAATAATTCGTTTTAGGGAAGATAAATTGATGGAAGAAAAAAGAAAACAAGCTGAATTGGAAGCGTTTTTGAAACCCTCAATTATTTTAGATGAAGTGATCGATGATAAGCCAGTGGCTGATGCAGAAGATCAACTACCAGAACCAGATGATAATCCTGATGACGATCACGAAGATGATCATGATCCTGATGATCGTGATGATGAAGATGATCATAATGCCGATAATGATCAAGATCATAATAGTGACGATAATGATGAGGATGAAGATAAAGATGGAGTTGATGGTGATGATCATCTAATAGATGAAGATCCTTTAGATGAACCTGAGATTGTAATACCGAGACCAGCTGAAATAAAACTTGTACCAAGAGAGAAACAATTGACAGTCGCAGAAAAGAAAATGAAATATTTTAAAGATAGAATGGCTATTTGCGATGAACATAATCTTACACATTCAAGAAGAAAGAAGAAAGGCTTCTTCATTCCATTAACATTTGCTGAGGATATTGAATTTGATTCATTTGCTCAACCATCGCATGATGAGCAAGCTCAAATTATAAAACACGAATCACAGAATCAAGTTAATCAACAAACAAGCCAAAATAAAGTTGAGAATCATAATTCAGAGTTTCGTTATCATACTAATGATTTATTAAGTAATGAACATAAAAATATATTCATACCCACAAAAATCATAACTGGTGAACAAACCATTAATATGAGTGTAGCTGATAATAATGATATCAATGATGACAATAACAACTCACAAACATTAGTTAGAGCGAGATTTGATATGATGAAACGGTTGAATTTACCTCGATCACCGTTTAAAGATGCTCATAGTCAGATTCCGAGGTCTCGACCATCGAGTACAGTTGGGAATAATAGTAATGATAAAAATGCAATAAATGATGCAAATGCTGCTCAAGAAAATAATGATAATAAAAATGATATTCATGATGAAAATAATAAGGATTATGTTGATTTAGGGGAAGAAGGTGATGACATTATCGATGAAAATATAATTATTGATCCATTTCAAGATATTAAAGTTGCAGTTAAGAAATACAAAGTAATGGTTGAAAAGAATCGTTTAGCATTGTATTCCACTTCATTAAATGATATTCCATCGAAGGAATGGATGAAAATATATCGCACTACTTATTCTGATTGGAATCGATTCTTTCAAAACGAACAAGATATCATTTCATCTTCAAATAAACTAGAAGAAGAATCAACAGAATTAGACTCACAAACAATTGATTCGCAAGACTCAAATGATGATATAGAATCTTTTTTCTCTGGTTATTCTCCTGCTTCACTTAAATCAACGTTTCCATCATCATTATTAATGTATGTTAAAAATGAAAAGAATTTTGAAATATTTCCTTTACCATTTGGTCGAGTTGAGAAAAATATACTTCTTTATCCAAAGACTTACAAATATTATCAAATTGAAGTAACAGATTTATTAAATATTGTTACAATTGACTTTGAATGTCGGAAAGGATCAGCTGATTTATATATGAAATACAAAAAGCTTCCAAATACAGTTAAATATGATTATAAAATAACATGTAATTCTTTGAATAATTTCAAATCGCGAATTGTGATGAAACCTGAGAAGATAGGAACATATCTTATTGCATTATATTCATATAAAAGAGGAGCTAAATTTAATTTATGGGCATTTGCCTCTGATGGAAACTCAAGTGTTGCAACGAAACCCGTTGAGAATGTATCAAAATTAATTAAAAAATTTAATAAACTGCATGAAAGAAGCTTGTCTGAATTAGAAATCCATTTCCCAAGATTAGAAAAAGAAGCAGCTTATGCAGTTGAAGCACAATTGAAAGAACTGAAAACTGAAAATGAAAATAAAAGAAAAGTGTTGACTGAAATGCGTGAAATAGAAAACAAATCACCATTTGAATTACAGCAAGTTATGCAGAGTAGTATACAAGAAATTCCTGGTTATGATGCTGAAGATTTAGAAAATATTGAAAAATATGTTGCAAAAGTCGGAAGAAATTCAATGAAAGTTGAAAGAGAAAAGAAAGATGCTGCTAGAAAAGCGCAAGAGTCATCATTGACTACTGTTGGGGATAGTCATGATTTGTTTACATTAAATACCATTGAAACTATTCCAAGTGCTCATTCTATATATGATGTAGATCACAATATTCATCAATCTTTAGCATATATCCCACACGATGAGGAACAAGAAAATGAAAATTACAATTTATTTTTAAAGTATTTGAAAGCAGTTGGAAGTGATGATGAAGTAAAGAATCCAAACAATCATCCAGATTTATTCTCTAAACCACGTATTGGAAGCCCACATCGCACTGCTTCATTGCTGTTAATCCGAAAGTCAACCAGTAGTGAAATAAATTTTGATCGAAGCGACAGCAAAGATGAAAATGATAAAAAAGCACTATCGTTTAGTAAATCGTTAAATGCGATACTTCAACAGCAACAACAGCCAAAGGAACAACAACAAAAAAGTGATGTACCACAATCGTTGGTTTTTCCATCTTTGAGACCAGTTCAATCTTCACCAACAATCACTTTGCCAGCTCAATCATCATTTGAAGCATCAAACAAACTCCCTAACCTTACGAAAAAGAAATCATCATTAATAATGGGAATGATGGAAGCAAATGGATTGCAATCAAATTCGATGAAGTCGAAAATGATTCAGAAACATGATCCATTTTTAGCAAAGGTTCCAAAAGCGTTGAGTTATAGCTTACCAATTATGGAAAGTAAAAAGAAAAAAATATAGAATATTTTTCATATTTTTTAGATAAAGCAATTAGTTAACGTACTGTATAAAAATGAATATTGATGTGTGTTAAAATGATTTAAATAATCTATATGCGTTGAAATTTTCTTTGTTAAAGTCTTATTTATCAATATTAACATTTCATTTCTAATAATGATTGACATTTTAATGTTTCATAGCTGTATTATTATGTTATATATTTTGTACATTTCCATAAGTAACATGAACGTTCATACTAACACCGCTGCACCCCCTCTCGTCCGAGCGGGGAAGTTAAATGTGTTCAGCCCGGGTTATGTTCGTTATTGGTAAAATCAGCAACATTTTAAAAAAATAGTAAATGTTTTTAATATTTTTTGGATACAATTTATAATAGTAAGAAACTAGACATTGTACCTCAATTGTCTATGTATTGCACTACTTCTCCTAATATTTTACATCCTACTTGATATTGTCCCGGAAGACCTCAATTTTTCAAGGAAAGAAATTTAGAGATAAACGATAACAAAAAAAAAAGACTTAAAAAGTTATTATTGAGTTAATATAATTAATTATTGATAGCTTGGATTCAAGGCGAGAGAATCATTATTAATTATTTATTATTCAATAATATATTTAAGCTGAAGTCAAAGTTTTTGCATCTGCAGCAACTGCTGTTCCTGAGCTAATCGAAAACTGATTTAAATCAATACCAAATTTCTTTGCAGTTGCATTCAAACCATTCTTTTGGATGGTTTTTAAAGTGCGAGCAGAAACTCTCAATTTCACAAATTTATTTCCTTCTTCCCACCAGAGCTTCCTTACTTGCAAATTAACGAGTTGCACACGATGAGTATGTGCATTAGATTTAGACACACTCATGCATTTACTATTTCTTCGGGTTCCAGATAAATCACACTTGCGTTCTCTCATCACTAATGAATTAGCAGTTAATGTATTCTATGAAAAATGAAATAATGAATAAAATCACAAATTTTAATTGCAAATATATATTGAATGTGTGCTTTGAGACTGACTTATCCGAAATACATCAAAGATGTTCTTTTTATAAAGTTTAGAATAAGCTAATTAATTCGAAGCGATGAAGTTGGTTTAAAATGTAGTTTTTCGCAGAACGCGATTAAATAACACCAACTGTAATATCGCAATTGCATGAAGATCATAAACCAACAGATAATATCATATATATGAAACTGATAAACGATCGATCAACAAGTGCTGAGAATATATAATATGGTGTGAAATGATATAAAAATATTATCGTGGAAAATATTTTTATCAAAGAAAATAATCTTGAGTAAATTAAGAATTTCGTTGATTGAAGTCATAAAATCAAAAAAGAATTTTAATTCATAATAATTGATGCTGTGGTATGATGTACAGGAAGATGGACGATAAAGATATAATGAATGTGTGCTTTGAGACTGACTTATCCGAAATACATCATAGATGCAAGTTTAGAATAAGCTAATTAATTCGAAGCGATGAAGTTGGTTTAAATGTATTTTTTCGCAGAACGCAATTAAATAACACCAACTGTAATATCGCAATTGCATGAAGATCATAAACCAACAAATGAATCTATGCGAAACTGATAAATGATCGATCAACAAGTGCTGAAATGCTGAAATACATAGTAAATAATCAAAGATTTTAGAAGCTCTAAATGTTCATCTTTCGAAAGATTAACCTTAACACACAAGAAAACATTCGATATAGGCTGGAAATTGTGATTATTATTGTTAAAGATATCATAGTTTCTTCTTACAGTATATTTATGTCAATTACCTTCATTTTTCCAACAAATCCAAATGAGCTTACCGCATCAAAAGATAACACCAGTGCAACAAATACAAATATTAGAAAAGATGATAATGCCATCGTTGTTCAAGGAATCAGTTTTTATGTTTGTATTATGTACAATAAACAATAAAAAAATAAAAATTGCAAGAAGAAAAAAGAATGGATGAAAGCACCACACACCACACAGTTGAAGAAGAAAAGAATAATAATAATAAACTCCATTAACTTATTTCGATTATATTGAGATTTAAATTAAGCTTTTATCGCTTTGTTTGAATACTAAACTAAAATACTAAGGCAACAAACAAAACACGTCACTATTTTACTATTAATTAATTAATTAAATAATTAGGAAATACTAAAACATCAATAAAATAAAATGTTTCATTAATTATTATAATTGTTGATTTTGAAAATCCTGAAGTGTAAAGTATACAATTGCATTATCATTGACCATATTTCATTTGAAGCTACAGTAAGAATCAATTTTAAACTAAATAAATACAAATATCAAATATACGATTTTACGATATGTGGTTATGTGGTATTGTTATTGATTATTATTTGTAGCTTTGTGACATTTCAATGTATGTATATTACCATCCTCAATTTTATTTTGTTGCTGCTATAATATAACACTAACGGAGTACCAATTATTATTTATTAGTACTTACTCTTTACAATTTAGTATATTGAGTATTGAGAGTATAAGTATAAGAGTATTAGTTGTGGTATTATAATAAAAATATCACTATTCACTTTTAAAGGATGGGAAATGATATTGATGTGTGTAGTAAGGATGAATCAATTGATGCTATATTCTGGGAAAGGCATGGTCCAAAAGACGAAACAACGTTAGAGTTTTTCAGAAGGAATTATAATCACTTTATTGATTCCTTAAGCAGCCCCGAGAGGAAAGTATATAGTTCTTCAGACTTGGAAATGTTATGCTTTTCAGATAATAGTTCTATTTCTCCGGCGATGAAAATATATGAACTTACAGAATTCAATATTTTCTCACAAGGAATAACTCTTCATAGTAGTATATGGAAACATATAAACTCCAAAAATAATACGTGTATATTATATTTGCACACTAATCGGAATTGTCTCATTGATTCAAATGAAATTTTACCTTTGGCTAATGAAATGGAATCAAGTGTTGCTGCATTTGATTTACCAGGTTGTGGGAAATCTGATGGGATGCTATCTGCTTCAGTTGATGTTGATATTGCGACTATGATTGATTGGATTAAATGTATTTTGGGTGTCGACGTCAAAATAATAATTTGGTCGCGTGGAATGTCAACTGCAGCTGCTATACAATTTGCATCGAAAATGGGGACTTCATTTGAAAAGTATCCAGTTTATGCAATATTATTGGATAGTCCTTTCGTAAGTTTTGAAATGATGATAGATGATGCAGTGAAGAAAATGAAATTGAATGGTTATAGTCTACCTAATGGAATCTATTCTATTAGCTCTAATATGGTATTATCTGCTTTGTCAACAAGGCTTGGAGGAATTAATCCATTGTTAATTAAGCCAATCAATTTCGCATCGCAATGTAATATCCCATGTTATATTATGTCAGCTAGTCAAGATGATTATATTTCATCAGTGCATGGTGAATTAATTGCAATGGAGTGGAATGGTGTGATTCAATATAAAGCTTTTGAGGGGAGTCATTATGGTAAAAGATCGCCGAATTTAGTTCTGAGTGCGCTTGACTTTCTACAGTCTGCTCTTGGAAATTCCGATTCAAATCGTTGAAAATTTATTAAGAATAATTGTACATTTTGTGAATCTTATATGTATCGCGTATCTGCTTTACATATTAATTATCTGTGTTATATTTTTGGTTTGTGTTTCATTTGGTCATCCGAATCACAGCATCACAGCCCCTAATTGATATGAAAACAATAAATTCCGTATGTACTGATAATATATTTCAGTCTAATAATTCTGTTTTAAGCAACTAATATTTCAAACAAAATCAATCAATACCATTCGGCATTATTTAATAGAGAAATATTAACTAATTTTTCAGCTGATTAATATACTTTGTTACCAGTAACCATTTTGAATGAATTGTATTGACTATTTCTGAGGGTAAAATGTAATATATTAATCCAACAATCCCGTTGCGATGATTAACGACAGATATAGTACGAACATATACATAATTAATCATAAATAATGATTTCAAAAATAACAAAATCAAATCAAAATATCCTCTTAATTTGTTCGATAATTCCAGGCGAAGTGACAATAGTACACTCGGTAGCAAGTAAAATAATTCAAACGCATAAGATATATCATCGAATAGATTATGAAAAGAAACAGATTCCATAAAGTTTCTTTTAGATTTTATCTGCGATATTTTATTCTTCTTTATTTTCGATTTCTTCTTTTTATTAATATTATTTTCAAATTGCTTTAACGACTTTTTCCTATCATTATTATTAAGACTTGATGTAGTGTTATATCCATCAAAAATTAGGATGCTGTCATTTAAATTTGAATTCTTCGTACTATTCATCTCCAAAACAATCAAATCATCATTTGGATTTGGTGACATAAAGAACCAATTTAAAATATCAGAATTCTTCTCGGCTGAATCCACAGTTTGAATTATAATTACATTTTTTATTATAAATAATATTTGTATTATTTGCGGGATAGTTTTTATTATTATATTGCCTATCGTAATATATTGACAGTGAGAGATAAATAACATGATAATTGACAACGCTAATTGATGGCTAGATTTTGTTGATGTAACCAAAACTAAAATGCTTTTCTGAATACCACTCAATAAATTTTCGTTAACTGCACCACCAGACTGAAGGAAATCTGTCACAGTAGAAGATAAAATCAGAAATATTTCCATCAATCCAGATATAGCGACAGAACAAAGAACATGATGTAAAAACTTAGCTTGATGCTTGGTTGGTATAATGCCAATTGCGGCTATACTAAATGTAAAATAAATGGTCAACACAATTTGCATCGAAATGATAGGGTTAAGACCGATTAATTCTGCCGCTCGTTCTTCAAAAGATACACCAAACCCACACGATTTACTAGAGTTGTATACAGAAAAATACTCGTGAGATATATGATGATGATGAATCTTATTTAATGCAGTAGCAAGAGGTGCCATAACGATAAATAACAATAACTGTAGCTAGCAAATAATTTTTTTAGTATTTTAGTTGCTAAATTCGCTTGGCTACAGACTACGGACTGCTTGTAGTTATTACAAACGTTTGTTTCTACTGAAGTTTAAATTGCTCAAATTTCACTGCTGTACTGCTGTGCAATTTAATTTAACAGCAGGAAAATATACAAATCAGAAGCATCCGACTCTCTAATTCTCTTATTCGGCAATGTAATAATATTGAATATTGAAGTAATATAGTAATAATCTAGCAATAATTTTCGAATTGTTCTGAATTATTAACTTATAGAATAATAACTTTTATAAAACTTGTAACTTATTAGTTTTTTCATTAATTAATCTATTGTTGTCTTGTTCTGAAATTATTATTATATATACCTCCTCTGTACAAAAATAAATACTAAATATTTACTTGTTCTTTTCAAACTTTAATATACTGTAAATTTATAAATATTAGAAAATAGAAATAAACAAATAAATGGCTTTGCGCGCTTTAGTAAAAAATACAACCGAAAAGGTTGCTCATAAAAGCTCAGTTGCTCAATTATATCGGTGAATTTTATAATAATTTAAATTATCTATTTCATTGTTAAAACGAAATCATCATATATTTGTATGAGATTTTGTGCGCTAATAAATAAAATTGATTAAAAATATTTTTTTGTCAGATCAATTATTAAAGAGTTACCTCGAGTGATGTTCATCTATGATGTTGATATGTCAATTGGTCAAGCACGAAATGCTATAGCTTACCATTTCAGAAAGAATAAGAGTATTCAAGACGGGAGGTGATGTGAATGTTATTGAAAAGTTAAATATAATAATTTATATTCTATTGCATCGGATTTAATAGAGTGATTGGAATGTTACTGGCGAAAGGCTACATGGAACTCGAAGAAACTTTGATGCAATGGAAACAGAAAACTCATTTGCTACGAATACTCGAGGTAATTTTCTCCAATAATTGTTAATATTTGTTTCACTGCTTAGAATTTAATTTTAAATCTATAGCCACTCGAACTGAACCAGCTCGATGTTAGTAAGCTATCGCTGCGAGAGAAAATTATTCTGGGCATTCCTTTAAACGATTACGATGAATAAAGGATGAAGTGTATTCCTTTCCTTTTGATGATATATAAAGGAATGCATTTGTTAATTCCCTGTCATACTTGTTTTTTTCTCGTTAAGTAGTGTTTATCTAAATAATTTTATATTTTAACTGAAGGAGTTACATTTGTTGTATCGTTGTAAATCCAATGAAACTATGCAAAATCAGTGTATCACTCAACTTTGCTTTAAACACAAAATGATAAGAATATTTAAAGAAATAAGAACAACTTAAATTAAGACCCAAGTTAACCATCCGAAAACACGACGTGAAGATTGATTAAATAATGCCAAGTTTATTTGCAACATCAGATGCTTCGTAATCCGAAGTTAATCTAACGTAAGCTTTCTTTTGGCCATCAGGTCTATAAACCAATAACATCGAAAAAGGTAATTAAATAATCAAAATGTAAGAATTAGGTGTAAGCAAAGTAGAGTGGTGGCTTTGTCTTAATAATTGCAAATCACTCTATTACATGTGAATTAACCACAGCGAGATTAAATGAAAATGCAATTAATTTTCATTAATTGTGCGATACAACACAAATTAACAAAACACAACAAAAGTGTATTTGATGGGAGATGAAGGATTTTTAAAAATAACTTATTCTATACAAGATTCAATACATTCATAATAGATGGCACAACTAGTTGTCAATATAGAAATAAAATCATAAAACAAATTACCTAATAAGTGTATTAACTTTTTCTGCTTTAATATCATAGAGAGCTTTCACGGCATCTTTAATTTGTTTCTTATTAGCGGTTAATCCAACAATGAATACTAGAGTATTATTTTCTTCAATTTTTTTCATGGCAGACTCAGTGGTTAACGGAAACTTTATCACATCATGAGCTTTTGGTGCTTCAACACTTTTAGCTGCTTTGGTAGAATATTTTGGGCTTCTTGCTAATTTTAAAGTTTTTGGACGGAAAAAGTGAACTTTGGTGTGCACTCTGGTAGATTTTTTGCCAGTTCCTTTCTTCAAAGCAGTGGCAGCTTTAACTGCTTTCTTTGGTTTGGTTGCGACTGCGAATCAAAAATGAGGGAAAAGTCGATATAAAATTTCATCAAAGTTTCGAAGTTTAAAAAAACATCAAAGAAGTAAAATAACTGCTGAAATTAAGAAAAGTACCTTTGGTATCCTTGGCCATTGAAAGAGTTCTTAATTATAGTAGATATATGAATGGTGTTAGGGAAAGTCTTTGCTTTGAATGATCGGATGAATTTCACCACAAAATACATATCTGCGATTCGTCATAAAGGTTCTAAATCTTTTTCAGTTTCGTTTTTTGTGTTGGAATGAATGAATAACAATTACTGAGCAAGCTTGAAAAAGTTAATAGTACTACGTAACAATACTCTAAAAATATGATTTGAAAGTAAATGAAAAGTTTTATTGATCCTTTATCATTTACCAAAAGGGGGTATAATATATTTTCATACAAAGGTAATATTATATAAAAAGAATTCTAATATATACTGTAGTTAAGTTCTAATCACAACGCTTAATCTTTAACTTAACATTTCTCCAAAACAATTTTAAAATAATATTTACTGGAGTTGAAGATACAAGCAAGCGAGTTGTTTTCATTTTATGAATGTGCATATTAAGAGTTGTAAAGTTAGAAAAAGTAAAAAAATGCAAGTTTAAGAAACAAAACGTTTTGATGGGTTGAACATTTTATTTTATTCTCATATTTTATCCCCATCTGAGTGCTGATAATAACAGATGTTTTGTTTATAATGACCCCTTAAATTGAAACCCCCTTAAACTAAATAAATATAACTATCCAATCTATTTATCCTTCCCTTCCAGCCCGCTTCAAAGTCAATTGAATATTACTACATATATACATCAATTGATACAACTCATATGAAAATAAATAAAAAAAATCTATAAAAGTTCCATCATTTAAATTAATCAATTATAACTATATATATCTATTTATATCAAACTAATATATATATTATACTATATACTAATAACTAAATATTCTAAGAATTACAATAATATTTTTATCAAATGTCAATATCATCCAAATTCGAATTTATTGGATTTTCACATAAAAACTTTTTGTATTCAAATGATTATGATTTAAATGAATATTATAAACCAAACATTGACAAAACAAAAAAAACTTACTATCTTACTATCCAGACTATCATCATTTGGTACTAATTGTATGAATGTAAATGTCACAGATGAATTTATTTTAAAATATCATGTTCCAAGGATAAATAGATTGGCATAGTTTATATTTATTTAATTTAAGGGGGTTTCAATGTATGGGGTCATTATAATACAAAACTTCTATTTTTATCAGCATTCAGATGGCAGGGGTATCACTGAAAACTAGTTATATGTTATATACGGTATGTACATTTCTATGTCTTGGTTATTCAACAAAAAAACCGAAACAATTAAAAAGACCGATTAAAATCAATACTAATAAAATGATGCTAATGTAATTACCTGTGCTTATTCGACACATTATACAGTAAAAGTAAAAGATTAAAATTAATTTTAATTTAATATTTTATAAAAATTGGAAATTTAACTTAAATTTATCAGTTGCAATCCCAGAGCCGCTGCTAGACCAAAGACGTCCTCTTTACCAGAAAGCTCAACAAGATCTAATCTGTCCATACAACTGAATACCACACGAAGATAACCCCAAATATGCCTAGTTTAGTTGTTAAATAACATTAGTCCAAATTTGTGATAATAATAATAATAATAATATAGTTCGAAATAAGAAAATCAATTAAATATAAATTATCACCTGGCATTAGGATTCACATGCAAAGCTTGCACATAAGCTTTAGCAGCTTCAGAATAATTATTCATATTTGCGTGAGAAATTCCCAAATTTAACCAACCTCGAGCAAAGGTTGGTCTGAGTTGCAATGACTTCATATAATATGGTAATGCCTGTTCGCTTCGATTTCCATTTGCAAAAGTAGCAGCAAGCTTTATAATATTAACAAACATTTAATATATTTATCAATTAGTAATAATAAATAATTAGTAAGAAACAAATAGTAATACTTGTTGTTACAATATTACCTTATTAAGTAAACTGAAATCATTAGGATTTTGTTGAACGACTCGATGAAAACATTCCACTGCAGCATCATAATCCATTGAAACATTATATAACACACCCAATACAATTTGTATTTGCAAATCATGAGGAGCATATTCAGCTGCTGATATCATCAATTGCATGACTTCATCCATTAAACTACCGTCTGAATATTCATCTGCAGTATAAGACAATCCTTGTAAATTAGGATTATGAGCTACCCAAGTTCTTAATGTCTCCAATGCTCTAACTGAATCTAATTCATTTACATAGCTAGTTCCTAATAATAACAAGGAATCTAAGTTGAATGGATCACATTCAACAGCTTTTTCAAGACATAAAATTGCTTTTTTATCTTCTTCATTTTCAGCATGGCAAACACCAAGCATTCTCCAAGATTCATCCATCAAATCAGCAGTTAAGCTATTATCATTTTTTACAATAGTCTCAAATAATAATATCGCTTCTTTTAATTTTCCATTATTATAATGATTCATAGCTTTTTCAAATAATTCATTAGTATTAGCATTACTTTCTTTTTTTATTTGATCGTAATGATTATTTTTCTCAAATATGTATTCTTTGTTCTTAGTAGAATTTACAAAGTTTCCACTTGATAATTTCTCCGATAAATTATTCCATGCTGATTCATATCCTTCTTTTGATGGACCATAAGCCAAAGAATTTTCTTCAATAATAATCTCATTGTTAATTTCCATGGATTGGACAGAAGGATTTGGCTCAAATAAACTAATACATAAATAATTTTAAATAAAATAAAATAAATTAGATTTATTAATTAGATTAAATTGTTATAATTAATTAATAATTATTTACCTTCTATCATCATAATTGTTGATATCTTGATTTGATTCATCATTATATATTAATGAATTTTCATAGTGGTATGGCATTTGTCCTGGTATCATCATTGGCATCGATTGAAAATAAGGAAGAGGCATTCCCATATTCATACCCATTCCATATCCAGGAGTTAATTCAAATGGTGTATTATTCATCATTGACCATGGATTAACCATGGTATTATTGGGTTGAAATTGCATAGTATTTGGTGGTGAACTTTGACTGTAGTCCTACAATAGAAAATTCATAAGCAATAGTCACTGTAATGTAACTTGCAATATACTGCAGATCATATTTGTACTCCAGGAAAGTTTATTTGGCTGACTTATCATCAATCATTAATAAAGAGAATATACGAATATAATATCATAAATCGCTTACATGTTGATAGGTATGGTCTATATGCATAGAATTCATTTCCATATTAAGTTCAAATGGAATATTCATGGAAGAACTTTGAACAACTGCTGATGACTCTAACATCGAATCCATCATATTATACAATGGATTCGAGTTGATTGTTCCGTCTACATTACATGCTGTATTGGTCAGCAATTGATTGATAAAATCCATTACTTTCACTTTGATCCGAAATCAATTTAAAAAACTTGTGCTGAAATAATTGCTGGAATTATCTTCTTTTCCAAATTTCTGAAATCTCGCAACTTTTCTCATCATCGCGTGTACCGGAATATTAAAAAATTCATTCATTCATTCATTCAATCATTCATTATATATATATATATAATATTTGCTTAACTACTTTGTTAAAACAAGCGAGTCACGGATCACTGTTGCGGCAACAGTGATCCTTATGAGTTTACTAACCAAGCCCTACTAACCCCCCCCCCCCCGTGTCAAGTATAAATGATCAATGGATAAAATATCTAATCTTAAGCAGTAGTATGTAACTATGAAAAACTATCTGGCTTGTGTTAGTTATGTATGGAACTTTTATCATAACCGACCACTAACTTAGGTTAATGAACTATGTAACGATAGAACTTCTAATCACCAACTTATGTTAATGAAGAACTATTAAATTAATGCAAAAATATTTTGAATAACACCCATGGGCTGGAGGTAGTGACATCTGATCTGCAGAATCATTATCTATCTTACACTTACATAGAGAAATCTTGAATACATGAAACTTTACCTTATCTCACAAAGTTATTGCTACACGAAAAGAAGTTTGAGGTATTTTATTGAGTAAAAGGATAATATTTTTCATGAAAAGCCTGAATGGAGGAGAGTGCTAGTACTCCTTTTTGGTTCACGTTAGGCGTCGGTGGAATATACTTTTTTTTCACTCAAACACATACCAAAAATCCGATGACTCGTAATATTTCTCTATTATTCTATTGATTAGGGAATCTATAAGTATTTTGAATTTTTAAAACAAATTGGAAATAAATACAAATTATTCATTTTTTACATTATATAATATCACATCATCTCAAATTATGATAAACATGAAGAGGAAAGTAAATTCGTAGAATATAAAATAGGTTTTGATACTATATTTTCATACAGTCATAACATGTTACATAATTCGATTTTCTATCCTATGATAATCTATTACCGGTATTATTATAGTTATTATGTAAAATAAATGATTAAATATATAGGTTAAAATATAAAAAATATTAAGTTTTTTGCTACGGGCAAAACAAATCACCAACTTATAACATGATAAATGTTGCAATTCTTCAAGGAAATGCTATAATAATATATACAATCACTGTACATATCGTATCTTAATATCAATACTTTAAAACTGTTACAATATTTTTTTTTCACATCCTGCATTTGTTAACGAACTTGGAAAAAATACAAAATTATTGATTAAACCAGGATTTAAGATTTCAAATTCGTATACAATATTGTATATTTGAATTTTATTATCCACACCACTGGCATAAGAATCATTAGTATTCATGACATTCACTATTTTTTCCATCAACTTTAGATTGGCTGGCTTTGTGATGAATAAAGCCATGCCATAATTAAACCCTTCATCTCTTTCAGATGATTGAGCAGTAGCTGATAAGCCAATTAATATCGCTTTCTGACTGTATGCTCGCTTTTTTGATACTTCATTGTTACCGTTAGTGATCACAGAGTTGGAATTACTCTCACATGTGGAATCATTCTTAGGTTTAGAATACTCTTGAAATTTCTCCATCATTTCCACACCACTCATCACAGGCTATTCAAAAATTAGAACAACTTAAATTAATGATAATTAGAATTATTTAAATAATAAATATTTTATGAATTATAAAATATATTTTATAGACAGTAAAAATAGAGATTGCGATGAATACAGAGTGGCTGGTTTACCATTAAATAATCCACAATCACTAAATCATAGTCGTTTGACGTCAACATGGTTAAACCAATGGATCCATTATCAGCACAACTAACTTCACATCCACTTTTACTAAACCAATTTTGAAGAAGTTTTTGTACAGATTTTGTATCTTCAACTATTAAAACTCGGACACTATGATGAGTTGATATCAACTTTATTTCTTCAATATTGCTATTCATTGTAGTTTGATTAACAACACAATCACTCTGAACTTTATGGTAGCATGATACATTGTCAAATGAAGATGCACTTGGAATCGATCTTAATAATTCTTCATTAATCGGATCAAGAAAAGTATGAATAGACACTTTTTCTTTTTGGTTTTGAGATAATGGCATAACTCGTTTCGGTGAAGGGCGACCAAGAAAAGCAGCAGCAATCATACGAAGAAAACTCATTAAGCCATTGGATGACTTAGTAGACGTATTAACATCAGCGTGTGGAATGATAGGAAGTACTGTATTAGATTTTATAAAGGTATGTTTTGAAAGTCTGTGGTTGAATAAACTGAAACCAGCCATTGCTGAGTTACTGGAGGGGAGAATTGAAGAATCTACCTCGGAAGGTTGAACGTGTTGTTCAAATTGGTAATTTAACTCGCTTTTTACGTCATTCATAATAACATCTTTTTCTTCCAAAATACATGGGAATTTGAAAACATAACTACAATGGACTATATTGGCAACTTTAACTTTGTAATGTTCAGCATTTATATGATGTAGCATAGCAGTTGCAAACATATTGTTTTCCAACAAATCAAAATATGAATTTCCATTCACAACAATATCAACCACTAGATAGCCATTTATTGATCCTGTTTTTAGTTTTTGTTGTGATGAAAATGGATTGAATCTTGTCGATAAATTTCGTTCAAATGATATGTTACATCTGATGTTATCCCAATTCAGTGATAATGAGTCGATGATGCTTAAAAGAATCAAACTAATATAGACTGGATGAGTCCATTGAATAGTTCTACCGAGGATAGAATTAACATTATTATCAATTTCGAAAGATACTTTTGAGAGTTCAGAGTTCAAACATTCCTTTTCAAACACTTCCATAACATTAGATTTCAAATAATCAATAATATTGCATGGGATTGGAAGGGGTGGATTAATCGCTATTTCACCTTGTGTTATAAATTGCATTGTTTCAATCGTAGCCTCAACATATTCTAGCAATGAAGCACAATCTTCACCGAGCAAGTGCATTTCACTTCGTGTATCAAATGCGGCATCGGAACGAAACATATGATGAACATTTTCAAAACGATTATTAACTCGAAGCAATGGATATTTGCAATTCTCAACTACACCAACAATAATTTTTGCAAGTTGATTTTCCATTTCCATAGAGCACTTACTGGAGCGATTGATAACATCAACAACCATTGCTGCCATATCCATCAGATTCATTTTCTCTTCCAAAGTAAATTCTTGTCTTGGCTTAGTATCTAAAATGCATAATGTTCCAATTTTAACATCACTGATTTTTAAAGGTGCACCAGCATAAAACCTTAAGTAAGGAGAGCCAGTTACGAGGGGATTTTTTGCAAATCGATCATCTTCCAATGCATCAAGAACAACAAAAATATCAGGGCTCTCTCTCAATATTGCGTAAGCACAAAATGCTATATCGCGATCTGTTTCCATAACATCTGTTACACCAACATTGGATTTAAACCATTGACGATTCACATCAACCAAGGACACAGTAGCCATTGGGACCTTATAGAGAGATAGAGAGAAAGGGTTAGTTAACCCATATAACATTTGCAATAATATTGAAATTCATAATTCATGTATATAATTTAGTTTCATGAAATTTCACCTCAAAAATTCTTGACGCTAATGAAGTGATCCTATCGAACTTGTTATCGTTAGGATTACTGTCCAGCAAGTTTGTTTTTCTAAGGATTGTTAAACGTAATTTCTCATTTTCTGGAACCGGAACATTCAAACAGTTCAACAAAACATCATCGGAGTAATCTACAAAACTATCAATAGTAAATTTGTCTACTCCTTTCATTTCATTACTTTTATAACAACCAAATCACTTTACAATAATAGTAAACACAATAATAGTAAACCAATTGACCAACAAATACAGTATGATACAAAAATATATCAATAATGAGCTAATAAAATACTCTTTTGTTCATTAGTTTCAATGATGATAAGGTTATAGGGATATGCCGATAAGACCAACTAACTGTGATAATTATTCCTCATTGGCAAAAAAGTAGTTCGTTCAGTATGTTTGTTCTAATATATATAAATATTTTGTTGCTTTTCACCTCCTCGTTCTACCTGTGGCATATTGGACTGATCACCCAGTACGGACAACAGTGAGAATGGAGGAAAAAGTGATAACTTTTTCCATACATATTTATATTTTG
>VKHH01005941.1:0-37949 GCA_015144975.1 Epipyxis sp. PR26KG | reverse complement strand
ATTATTATTATTATTATTATTATTATTATTATTATTATTATTATTATTATTATATTATTATTATTATTATTATTATTGTTATTGTTATTTTTATTATTATTATTATTATTATTACTTGTTTCATTTCTTCGAATGAATTCAAATCTCGCATGTAATTCTTTTTCACATTTTTTCTCATTGTTTGCCATTCGATATCGATACGTTCTCTTTCACCATGAATCTATACAATAGAGTAATGCACTATTAACACTATTTATATAATCATAAATACTGATAATAGTGATATTATTATTATCATCATTATGATATTTCTCCTGATAAGTTTGAACAAGAATGCAACATGAAATTATAAAAATTATTATTAATATATTATAATTAATAAATATTTATATATTAATAATTATTATTATTGTTATTATTATAACGTGTGGAGTCACAGAAGACGCTGTCAAAGAATATATTATAATACTTACGATTGATTCCATGTTATGCAATCCTATGCAATTATTCGATGATTGGAGAATAGTGGATAGCACAGATACCATGTAAATGAACAACCCCTTGCTATTCACAGAGTCATGATTGGATTCGTTTATTAGTTCAGTGAACGAAAATGAGTTGATTTGATGAATGGATGAATGGATCCTCACCAATTGCATTATAATATAATGCATCACCTGCAAACCGAACAATAATAATAATGACCAAATAAAAGTTTATAATAATCAAATATTATTATAATTTAAATGAATGAATGGACGAATGAATGACGAATTGTGTATAATGAAATATAATGAATATGTAGTTTGTGATATGATTACTTCTTATACAATGTGTTTTGAATTAAATCCTTTCTTTACATAAACATAATAATACTTATAAACTATTATTATAGAAACTTTTATTTGTATTACATTTTGTTTCGAATTCAATGAAATCCACAAAATAGTAAGAGATATCATATATGAAATATTATATAAAATAATAAAAATATATTATGAAATGGATTTATCATAATAACAATAATCGGATGTAAAGCATACAGTTGTTAGAAGTGAAGATTAAGTGATACTGGGATAGATGAATGGATGAAATCAAGTATAAAGTTATTATCATGATTATGATTATGTGTCTCACCTCTAAGCTGGACTCACAAGTTGTTCTGAAATGAGTTTGTAGAATCATAGCAATATTATGTGATGACAAATCACTCATTTTTATGTCACCACAAATATTCCTAATACTATTATTCTCAACTGTGCCATCAGTAGTAGTCATATTATCATTTAATTCATCATCAAATAATGTATAATAATTAATACATTTCATATTTGTCGATATCGTGTAACGATAAAACTGATGAATAACATGATTAGCATTTCTTTTATGTTTCATACATTCTAATTGAATGATACTATCTGGTAGAGGAGAATATAAATAGAACTCGTGACTGCTAGAGATACTCTTATTGCTATGACAAGCTGTTAAATAATTTTCATTTTCATTCATAATTTCATCATAATTTATATTATCATTGCTATTATTATTGTTATTATTATTATCATTCGTATTATAAATATTATTTAAAATAGAATTTGGACAATCAACATTAATTTCTTCTTTTTCGATTATTTTTTTACTTTCATTTTTCATATTTTTTATATTATTATGTTGATTTTCATGTTTTTTACCAGTTGAAACATCATTAGTCGTCGTGACTACATGGTTTAAAAAGCCATAATCATAATTATTCATATCAATATTTTCATCCTCTTGATTAGTGTGAGAGGAATTTTCATTATTCTGTTGAGAAATATGTGGTTTCAGTACAGCATTATGATGATTATCACAAACTTGGCAAGGGAATGCAGAAAATAATTGTATAATATTCGTATTATTATGATTGCTGGTGAAGTGATGATTATTATAGATAAAATCTTCATTTTTAGTTATAGTCGGCTCCACGAATTGGTCACCGGATAAAACAGAATGATTTGGAAATGCTTCAATCAACTGAAAAATATCAGAAAATAATAATATGATAATAATCAATATTATAATATGGTAACAAATATCAATAATAAAAATAGCACATTATATGTTATCGCATCGTTCATCAATCCATTGGGTTGATTAATTAATCGTTATAATAGTAATACTATCCGATCCTCATATATAATACATATAATTACCTGTTGTCTTATTTTATCATATGAAATCGGTGCGATAAGGTCGATTATATCGTTTTTGTGGTCTTCATAACGCTTATTACTTTGTTTCAAACAATAATTATAATAATAATTCGATGAAATCAAATTACTTGTCATATCAAACCGTATAATAAACCAATTCTCTTCTAAATATGAATTATTATCATGATTTCGATTATTATTATTATTATTATTATTATTATTATTATTATTATGTATAGTTTGTTTGAATAATTGAGTGCTTGTAAGTTCATATTGATCATATGAAAGCAATGATAATATATTCATTATTTCCTTTTCAGAATTCACTTTATTATTATTTTTTAAATTATAATTATTGTTATTATGAGTATTATCATTATTATACTTTTGAGTAATTATTCTAATACAATAAAATAATGGGAAAAGTCTTAATTTTGAATCATTTTTAATTTTTGTTTTGAATTTATCGATATAACGATTGATTTCTGATCGAATTGACTCGATATGATCTGTAGTAGAATGATGCACTGGTTTAGGAGAATGCAGAAGCCCTGCTGGTGTGTTATAGGTAGGCTGGGGTGTTACGGATAGTTGCAGTTGTGGTGTTGTTGCTGAAATAAACGAATGATGAGAGTCGACAGAAGGATTTGATAAGGATACATTTAAGTTTTGTCTTGGTGTATGAATACTATCAGATCCAAAACTGAAAATACTCTCATTATTATTACTATTAATATTATTATTGCTATTATTATTAATATTATTATTGAAATTTGAGAATTGGAAATGCTTTTTCGGAGATAAACTATAATTATTAGGTGTTCTTGGAGTAGTTCGAGGAGTTGATACGGAAGAATTATTTAAAATACTTCTAAAAGTTGGCGATTTAGAAGGGGTGCTCCGTTGATGAGTGGCAGACAATACTGACAAATGCGAATTATTATAATAATGTAAAAATTTCTCTCCGATTATTTGTCCTTTCTCCCAATCACAACTATACAAAAGATGCTTTAATATGTTACGAATGTTTTTCCATTCATCATCAATAATTTTATACGATTTATTATAATTATTACTAATATTATTATTATTATTATTAATATTATTATTATTAATTTTATAATTATTAATATTATTAATATTATTATTCAGAATAGGAAAGGATGTGTTCATCAAATTCAATAGTTTATTTTGTTTTTGTATTAATAATAATTTGATAAATGATAAATAGACAGTATTACTACTACCAACATAATGATTTATCGAATAATACTCCACAGAATTATTATCATGTGTTTGTCGTTGATTATGAATAACTTCATTACACATTTCATTTAAATTGACAATTGAATCTAATATTTGATTGATAATATCTTCATTATTTGTAAATATTCCATTCATTTGTTCATCGATTAATTTATATTGACATAAAATAAGATTAAAATAATTACATTGAAGAAATAATTTATTAAATTCAGTTTGATTATCAATGGAATTTTGAAATACACCAGATGAAAAATGATTTAATTTCTTTTGTAAATTATTATTTTTTAATAATAAAGAATATTTTATTGAATGAAAATAAAACAAAAATTCAATTTTGAATTGATTTTGAAATGACAATTTATTTTTATTAATAATATTACTATTATTATTGTTGTTATTATTATCGTTATTATCGTTATTATCGTTATTATTACTATTATTATTAATATTAATAGCAATATTAGTTTTCAAATTAAAATTATCAGCTAAGAAATCAATAGCCTTATTGACAACATCATTTTTATAATTTATTTTATAAGAATACTCTTCATTTTTAATTTTATTTTCATTCTTAAAATTGCACAAATAATATAAATTATTTTGTATTTGTAATAATTCTGATATTCGATAAGATTCTGAGACATGATTGGAATATGATATTAGCTGATGACTAATATGTATATATGTTGATATGTGTGAATGAATGAACGAATCTCTTCGATAATCTAACATATGATCATTTATAATGTAATGATTTAGTGTTAATGGATCAATAATGGCTTGTACAGAACCTATTTGAGTTGTTATTTCAGCTGAAATGAGATTATTAATTGTATTATAAAATAAATAATCAAGTGAATATGATATTATATTAACTGATTTAATATTAGGATTTCTCGGAGATGATAAATAGTTAACGTATAATTGTTGATTATTAAAGGGAGCTGTATCAACAAAACTATGATTGTTAATAGTAGTATCATATAAATATGATATTTCATGACTTAAAATGATCCTTTTCTTAGTACCATTACTCTCTTTTATATTATTTCTATTATTATAATTAATATTTCGATCCATTTCAATTAATAATAATAATGTTGATAATAATTTTTGTTTTGTTTGATCAATTAGTGTTATAATTTCACTTGTATTTGACATAATTGAATTCATCAAATTATGATTTATTTTACAGATGGATAGATACATATGTATACATTGAAGAAAAGTGTTCACAATTGTAAAAGAGTTTTGACGATTATATAATAATTCATATACTTGATTATGACTAATAAGCGAGGACATTAATATAATATTAATATAAAATGATATTAATACTAATAAACGAGTTGCTAACTCAATAATCATACTATGATATGAATCATTAAAGGCATCGATTGCATGCAATAAAGAATCCATACTGACCAATACGAAATCATATAAAAATAATTGACATGATTGATGAAATGAAACAAACTGATCTTTATAACTTAATTGATAACTATTATTTATATAATTCACTGGTTCAGGAGAAGGCTCCGGAACATCCAATTTACTGACAAATGCATATAAGAAAGGAATAATTTGTAGGCAAATGTTCGGAATGGAATAATGAAAGAATAATAGAAATGTTTCATTGTTACCCAAAGAAGTTTGTTGTGTTAATATTGGAGCAAATAAAGGTTGATTACTTCGCTGATTATGTCTTTTGTCGATTGAAAGTGGCTGCAAATGTTAAAATATTATTATTATCATTATTATTATTCAAATTCATATAATCAAAATAAAGCTTCTGGAATAATTTTACCTGTTTATTAAATTCATCTGTTAAGGAAAACTGATTTTTAATCCAGAAGGTATGTAGTAATCGAATAGCTATATCAAAACGAATGATCTGAAACAAATCGTTTTGCACTATTGAATCTATTGATTGATTCATTGGTGTCAACGATAAAAATAAATCCTAATAAAAATATAAAAAATAATTTTAAAATATAATCACTCATTTTTTTAAACTTGCCTTTAATTGCATTCCATTTGGTAGTAATTGTTCCCATATCAATTCTGTTATGTGCAATAATCGTTCTAATGATTTGTATACTTTATCTGACACTATTTGATGTATACAATATGTTGAGATAGTATTATGTGTGTTCGATAAATTGCTGGAGTTTGAAAATACCGTTAATGTTGTGATTATGTTATCTAACATAACTAAAATCGCATCAAATATTATTTTATCAGAATATTGACTACATAATATCGATAAATTAGATAAATCAATGGGTGATAATGAATTAGTATTTAAAATAGTATTATTATTAAATGATTCTTTATTATTCTCAAATATATGATCAAATATATCATCTAAAAGAATATCATAACTCGCAATAGTTGGCATACTTAACAAAGTTGGAGTAGTGTTATCAATCTGAAGATTTGGAATAATAATTGTCCCTTTTAAATTAGATTTTTGTGATAATTTTATCTTACTATTATTCACCAATGCATTATTATTATTATTATTATTATTATTGTTATTATTGTTATTATTATTATTATATTGCACCTTTCTTCTTTGTCGATGTGGAATAATATTGTTATTATTATTCATATTATTATTACTTTTATTAGGTGTATTCATATTAGTTTTGTTTATTGTTTGATATGATGCCATATTATATGACGATGACGTTTTATTCTTACTAATTGCTTTTTCAATCAGTAAATCTAATGGTAATTTTATCAAATAATCCATAATAATATCAATATTTGTAAATACATATGATAAAACAGTTGGATTTATATTATTTTGATAATTTGTATTAGTATTATGGTCACAAGTATTATGTATTATATAAGAGTAGCATTTGGAAATATTAATAAAACATGGAATAATATCATAATTTTCAATATAATTAATCGACAATATCATAATATTTTTCAAAATTAATATGCTTTTTTGAAACCAAATTTCTGTAAATGATGATATATTAGTGATATAAAGTATAGATTTTGTTAACGTTTGAGCAATCAAATCACAGCATGGAATAAAATGATGTATATTATTTTGCGATAATATTGTGTGATTATCTGTTGTCATCATTTCTATAAATGATAAATAATTCGACATATAATCATAAATAATCAAAATATCATCCATAGAATCAATTTTGAGTTTTTCAAGTGATATTTTCATTTTATTTAATATAGCTATTATCATATCATGTGATATTTCTGATATCCCAATACTATCCAATGTTAACGAATCATTCATTGCGATGATAGGATCAGATCGATTTAAAGCAAGCATTGTGTTAAGAGAAAATATTGATGTTATGATTGACAGCCAAGGCAAGAATGATATTTTAGGATGATAACATCCGGAAGATTTCTTGGTCACTTTGTCGAATGATAATAAATATCGAGTTGTGATATTTTTAGTATGAGGTGAATGTAAGGTGGTATTATTTCCTGCTGAATCTTCAATAGATAGTAAATGAGATATAGTATCACTTGTTAACCATTCCTATTACAACATAATTATTACATTAAAAATTACATAATTCTAATAAAATATATTGTGGATAGATTTTAATTATTAATATAATAATACGATAAATCATACATAATTCATACATAAATATAATATTATCACATATCTGTATAAACCATATATGAAAAAATGAAGAAAAAAATATTAGAATGTGTATAAACTAATGATAACTTACTTGAAAATAATCATTTATAAATTGTGCAAATTCCAATTTTCGATCACTACCTGATTTTAAAGATTTATCATCATTACTAACATCATCGGTATTTATTGCAACAGTAATAAGACAATTAGCTAATAGTGACATACTTTTGCAATCATTATCAACCTCAACTAATAACAATAATATGAAATATTCAAACGATTGAAATAATTTAATTTTTAAAGCATTATAATTAGTTTGACTTTCTTGAAAGTTAGCATCTCTTGCTACGCTACCAATAGCTTTATTATTTTGATAAATTGATTTTATTGCATTGAATTGTTTGGTTAAATATGAATATTTGTGAATGCAGTAGCTAATATTCTTCATATAAATCGCACTTGGCAACATATGATCACAATATCTTCTGTATGATAAAGCGATATTATTATCATCTTTTTGATTATTCATAATATCAACATTCGGATAGAACAATCGCTCATAAATATTGGAAGCATTTTCATTCAAGATTTTATCAATATTGTCAATGATTCCATCTATATACGCACAATACTTATGTCTAAATTGAATAACATGTCTAGGAATGGCATGATTTATAGAATTATGATTAGTTTGAAAATAATGGAGTAAACAAGAATAAATATCCAAATGTATGATTGCTACACCTAGTGACTCGTCAGTATCAATGAATACCCCACTATCATCTCTTTTCCTACGGAACAATCTAATTTCATAATCACCACTTATCAAATGCACTGAGTCTGACTTACTATTATGACTACTATTACGACTCATGCTACTGCTGAGATTTGAATCTGATGAAGAAATTATTGGATTAATGCACTGCAAAACAGTAAGCGTCCCTGTGGCTAAAACACTTCTCCATTCATGATGCATACTATTATTATCATGATTGAGTTCATTCCGATTTCTTATTGATATGCTATTATGTGTAGTCGTTTTTTCATCTGCAACTGATACTTCAATAATTAAATGCGAAAGCAAAGATTGATTATTATTATTATTATTATTATTATTATTATTATTATTATTTAAATATATTTCACTGCTTTCTGTCCATCTTCCTTCATAGTTAGAGATGCATCCTAGATAAGCTGGAAGTAAATCTTCAGCTAATTTAGCAGTTATCTGAAAGATTAAAATTAAATTATGTACGATAATGATAAAAGAATAGAAAATTATGAATAAATCTGCTTTCATGAGTGATGATGTTTAAATGAGATAAAACAAATAAAGAGCTTACCGTTATGTCGGTATTGATGTGAAGCTGTAACACGTCCTAAAACAGTATATAAATATATTTAAATTAAGTATATATATTATTGAATGTTGAAGTTTTTGTCACATATGAGCACAAAATGGAAAATATAAAACACGTACAGGAGAGAGCTGCAACTGAGTGACAGTAGCATAACAACGATTGTTAGTATAACTTGATCTGCAATCATTTGATCCGTTGGTCATATCATCTTTATTTTGAATGGATAATGTTGATCTATCCACACAGTTGTTAGTAGATGCTAAATCCAATAAGCTTGGGGTAAACAACGGAAATCGATAAATTGAAAAATGATCATTCGTATTATTATTAATGCTACCATTTGATTCTCTAACAGTTCTAAGATGCATCAAATTTGTCTTAATTTTCATTAATAATTCTTCACCAATGGCAATGTTCTTTCCAAATAGAGGTTCATCACAAATATAAGGTGTAATTATCATTTCCAAAGAGGAACTTAATCTCAAATCGCTGAAATAAAGATTATCATTTGGGAGTTGAATTGATAATCGTTTTCTATCATTCGTACTTTTTTGTTCACTTGATTCATTATTATCATTCTGAATATTATTATTGTGACCGAATGGTATTAAAGTAATAATACATATTTGAGAATCAAATAATCCAATTTTATAATCATCTTCAAATAGTATAACATCTTTCATCGATATATTTAAACGATATGAACCACTTACGAAAGGAATTCCTGAGATTCTAGTAAAATCATATAATAAACGTTACGTTACAATTTCAAGAAAAAAATTCTCATGCAGAACATTGCAATGGGTAAAAAATATTCAATAATAGTATAAATTACTTTTCGGTTAACTCTGTATATACATAGAGAGGGAATTCTTCATCATCCGGTAGGAGGGAGGTATCTAATCGCTCCAATTTGCCATTATTATATAAGTTTATGCTGTCATAAACATTTAAAGCAATTACAATATTTTGACTATCTCCAATATTATTTGTACAATCCCCACAATCAATTAACACATCAGAAGATAGTCTATCTGTTTGACTCTGCCATATCGATAACTTGAGTACATAGTTTGTTTGTTCGAAAGAGCTATTTAAAAACATAAATACATCATATTAATTTAAAAGATATACAGTACTTAAAATGTGTATAGGTGTGTGAGCTACTGCTCATAGGTATGAGATAATTATTATAAAAATAAAATGAATAACATTTTGAAACATGACATTAATTATTATATTTTCACCAACAAGAATTGATATAATATTGAATATTGACCTTTTCAAATTCAGATCTTTCAATGCACGCTTAGTGTTTATCTGAAACAATATGTACTTATACATGTATATCATTTTGTTCTTTAAAAAATTCAATTAAATGGTGTTGATCTTTTTCAATTACCCCTCTAGAATTGAATAATGAATATAGTCAAAAACGACGGTTATTATTTGTTTCTAGACGCAATATAATCTTGTATAAGAAAGCTACATCTACAGTATTATTACAGTTTACAGTGGAAACTAACCAATTCTAACAACAAATAAATAGGCGTATATCCATATTACCAGCAATAATTTGATGAAATGGCCTTAATCGAAACGGGAAGGTTAAGCGTCTATCTATTAATCCTATTATCCTATGTTTTTGATATAAAGTTATTATCAACTTACATGATGAATGAAGATTCCAGGATTAAATCTGGTTGATAAAGAATAAATGAACAGTTGAATCCAAAGGGCAAAATAAAACTAACTTACAAATCCAGGAAACCCAAAACTATAAAATTCCTCCAAGAAATGCTGGGATCATTGACCAGCAGCAGAATTTTTTCATAACATTGTGTGACTGTTGGTGTTAGTTTACCGTTATTTTTGCTATCTTCTGCTGTACGGTAAAAGTCGGGTATTGTTATATTGGTACCGTTAATTTATTAACTTGTTTTAATTATTTTCCACAAATCCTGGAATCTACTAATTTAGACGCTGAATCTATTACTTGCAGGAAAAATTTTAACTTTGTTGCTTGCAGTTCTATAAACTGTAACAGATAAATAAATAGAAAATATGGGTGGTGCATTTTCTTGCGAAAGTCAAGCAGTTTATCAAACAAAAAAAACTTTATCTGAATTAATTCCCTTAATGATGCCAACGTTTTATTCAGAGAAGGAAGTAACAGCAGAAGAGCACGAACGTGCAACAGTCACTTGGAATCTTATTTTAGAGAGTAAAGCGGCTGGATATCAAGCAAAGAAAAAGTTAAATCTCACTTTAACATATCAATCAAGTGTTTCATTTTTCTATACTTTATTTTATGAGAGACTATTTCAAGTTCATCCTAGTTCTAAGTCATTATTTACGAAAGGAATTAAAAGTCAAGGGAAGATGTTGATTGAGCTATTATCTTTAGCTTTATTTGAATTAAATAACAAAAGAAAATTTCAAGAAACATTCTATCGATTGGCAGTAATACATTGTAAGATTGGTGTGAAAGCAATTGAATGTAAGTTGTAACAAATAAATTTGTTAACCGACAATAACTTTAATACAACAACTAATCTAAACAATTGAATTTTTTCTTACTGAGAGTTTTGTTTATTTTCAGATGGAATTGTTGGAGAAGTATTATTTTGGACTTTGAAGGAGGCATTAGGAGATGATGAATACGATACATATACACATATGTGTTGGGTTCATCTATATTGTAGAATGCTTAATATTATGGTACCTGTTGCTGTCGAATATGAACTTGAAAATGGTTCATCAGATTTGCAAAAACAACGTACTCAACATTCTGCTGCAACAATCGTAACTACTCCAAGTGACAAGAAAAAAATTGGAGGTGTTTATATTCTAGAAATAAATTTGAACATTTGTTATTTTTATTATAATCAACTATTTGTATCGTTTATCTATTATATACACATTATTTTAACTTATTTATTATTATTTTTACAAGGACCTCCAAGTGAATTTAGCTTGCCATCCAATGATGCAATAAGATATAAAAATGTGAATGATTCTTTATCATCAGGTGAAAATAGCAAAGAAAAGAGTTTTCGCAAACCATACAATAGTAATAATAGTAATAGCAATAATAGCAATAGTAATGGCAGTAATAATAACGGTAATAATAACCATTCATATAGAAGTTCCAATAATGGTAATAATAACTTATCATATCGAAGTTTGAATGGAAATAATAGTAATAAATCAAGTATGCGAAGTTTAAATCAAAACCATATAAATGACTCGGAAAATGATAGTTATCATGAATATGATCAAAAAACACATGCGATGGATGCTACATTTACAATACCTACAGCAAATATAATGCATACTAAACATGAAATGGATCTTACTTCAAATGATTCACTAAGAATGGTTGAATCAACATCATTATCTTCTGTTGTGACTGTGACGCCTACACTAACATATCAACCTCAACAAAGATCGTTATATACTATGATTGAAGTCGATAGTGCAAAAAATAGTAATACAAATATAAGTCTTAATCATAGTGGGAAGAGTTTGATGAATAATAGTTATGGTGATAGTCTGGATGAGAAATTTGCAACTGTTAAGCTAACAAGTATGGATACGAATGAAGAACAAAAGTTAATATGGAATAATAATAATAATAATAATAATAAGGAGGAGGAGGTTAATAAAAGCCTCCAAAATAACACAAATAATGACTCTAAAGGGTATGATGATGATGCAATAATAAATGATGATGAATTTTTCCCTGATATTGCACTGACACCTTATGGTTCCGATTCAGAAGTATAATATTATTTGAACTATCTCATTCAACATACCAGATTAATAATATTAACAATATAGAATAAACAAATTTATTCTGACATAATAATTTATTCGATGTATTCATAATACATTTTGTATTTTGTCAGAAATACTCGTGCATATACCATATTGCATGTGTATCTTGTAATGAGATCTTATTATTTAGAACTTATTTCATTATATTAATAATCTTTATCTATTACTTCATAATATTTTTTATTATATTTCGTTTTAATTATGATATTCAAATTTAAGAATCCCTAACATAAGTGATAAAAAAACATAGAATATTAATAATATATCACTTAGTTAGATTCATATTCTAATTATCATTATTATGTTTAAGACAGAACAGTTTTTGTATCTACTGCTATGCTGTATGTATATTCATTTTTCTTTAGAGGATATATATGCTCTGCTCGGTTCTTCTATCATGTTGAGATGAATTGTATTTTATTTTGTTAGTTTTATATGACTGCTTTTATGCTTTATTAGCTTGTTATTACTTCTTATATCCCGTACACTTTACAGAATTATTATCCAATTATCATATTAATTTATGATATAATTAATTATTTTTGATTTAATTATTAGTATTGTTTTATATTAATTAAGAAAAAAGTGTATATTATTTACAAAGTATATCATTAAGAAGAAAGAAATATGTAATAATATTATCAATCAAAGCTTCTAGCAAACAACACAAGCATTATGTCTGCAGTATCTGTTGATACTCTTGGAAAAATCATGATTTAATATCAACCCAAATATTATAATCTTTGTGAACTCAAAACAAATAATTATTTTTGTCAAAAATCTCGATTATATCTGGCATATATGGTAAGTTATAAATATAATAAACATTATAATTATAGCATTTTATAATAACTATTATAATCAGAAAAATGTATTTGAAGTTTTTAATTATATGAATTCCAATAATACTAGTTAGTTAGTATTGCATACAATTTTATTTATTCTGATCGAGGAAGAAAGCGTAGAGCTTAAGAGGGCTCTCTGTTATGTCCTATAGCTTGTTCCTCTTGTTTAGTTTAATTGACATGATTGGTTCATTAATTCATTCATTCATTCATTCGTTAGAATAGCATTTGATCACCACATAGTATTAATAATAAGATTGTGTCTAATATAACTTGAATTAATGGTAACCAACTAGTAAAATTTGGCTTAAAATTTTTAATAATTATTTTCATTCTTCACATATTGTTCGTAACTGATTTGTGATTTTTTTATCATATTTATGATTTATAAGAAAAAGAAAAAACAGAAATCGTAAATAATTATATGAAAAACATAGTTTGATTTAAAAGTTAGGATCCAATTAAAGAAGTGTCATTTTGACAAATCATTCTTATAATAATAATTATTCAAATCCAATATTTATCAACAAAATAATACAAGCAACAACTAATAATATGATAATAATATAATTAAAAAATATGATAAAAAAAAATAATAAAAATGATCATAAATAAATATAATCTTAAATTAATATGATTATTATTTATTCATTTATTTGAGTTGTGAATTAACTGTTAATTATGTCATCAAATAAAGCATACCCCCCTTGCTTATTGAATTCTCGTGTATCATTATTCACTGTAGCATCAAATGAGAGGGTCCGGTTGTGACGTGTACCGGTTTTCCCGAATGACTCATCCTCTTGTAATGATAATGCAAGGAAATAATCATCATTCATAACAGAATTAATCTCTTTACCAACACTAATAGGCATTCCTTTATTCTTTGATTTATCATTATTTTCATTATTATCATTATTATTATCATTATTACTATTATTATTATTATTATTATTATTATTAAGATTATTATTACTATTATTTTTTTTTTCTTCTTGCATTCTTTCTTTATGAGTTTTGATTCTTATACCATTACTACCTCCACTTGAAACAGTTGATTTTTGATAAGAAGACGGTAATGCAGGATATGATGCATATGACCCACTGCTGGACATGTTACCAGTGACATTCCATCCATCAAAATAAGGATTTTTATTCGCAATTTCAACTAATTCAATTGATTTCAAATCAGCTTTTGTTAATTCTTTTAATGGTTCTGAAGAATCTTGTAATAATATCAAATCTCCATCTTGTACTCTCATTTCATGAGACATGAACTTCAACAACTTCTTTTCTTTACTAGGATCAAACCATGAACGACCATAATTTCTGATAGGTGATTTTTGATTGAGTTCACTGAGACTAAACTCAGTATCTCTTGGTACTATCATAGCAAGGATTGATTTAATTGGAATATTTGTCATAATAGCGAGTGCTCGTGCAACATCTCGAATTGTCATTGATCCTTGTAAATATACTTCAAAGCGTTCACCAAGTGACCATGTGGACCGATGCCATCGTTGAACTAATACTAATACATTTCCGATATTATTATTTCCATAAGTTATCGTGTAGCTAACAGTGGGATTAACCGTCTCTTCCGGTGGTAGGTCATCTTCTTTCTCTAAAATCTCATATGCAAGTGCTTTACCATCATGTAAATACATTTGATAATCTAAACTTGTTTTATTATCACGTATTAACCGACCAATAGTGTTTCCTGTCTTCTCTCGCAATCTGATTTGACTAACGGTTGTATCTGGAGGTATTTTCTGAAGATCAAGCAAGACTTGCCATAGTTTCAATTTGACTTCTTCAAAGCGTGTGTTAGATGTCATGTAGATAGATTGGCTAATTGGAATATCTAATTGTTCATATAATGTAGCTGCAGGCTGGTGGCCATTTCGCACCTAATAAGATTATATTATTATTATTATTATTATTATTATTATTATTATTATTATTATTATTATTATTATTATTATTATATCAAATATCTCTTAAAACATAATTATTATTATTGCTATTATTATCATTATTATTAATAATAATATTATTGTTATTATTATTATCATTTATTTTTCCGATTCTGTTAGAAGTCTTCCCAAATTGGAAATTTTCACACTTCACATAGGGGTTTTATGTTTGGTCTAACAAAAAGTGTGGAGATATTTTTGTGATATCTAAAATAAAGCCTCGATGTAAATATAAGAATCTAAGACAGCTTAATCGCGACTCTAGATATCACTAAATATCTCTCTCATAAATATTATAATTTTACTTACCATCAATTCTCCGAAGTTGCTAGGAACAATACTATCATCTGTTTGCAAGGATGTAGCTACTTCTTTGTCTTGTGTTAAAACCAGTAATTTATCTTTCAAACTATTTCTATCGAGTTCATTGAATATTATGGAGTTAGGCGAATACGCTCGCTCGTTCATATTAAGATTTCTTGTATTTACTACAGTGGCAGTTGTAGTGGGTATGATATCAACCAACTGATCTACATCTTCTACGACAGCTATTGCTCGTGATGTGGCTATTTCATTCGTGATGCTGTCACATTCATCATTCAATTCTGATGATTGGATAATATTATTATTAAATGTGTTCACATTATTTTGATCAGATAATTGAAATGGATCGAACTCTTCATTAGCATTAGATGACATTATCAACTGGTCTCCATAATCTGAACCATTGATAGGTGTGCAAAATCCATCAAAATTATCTCCAAAATTTGATAGTATTTCATTCGCATCGACAACACCTTCATTCGACATCGTTTCATACTCTTCATTTTGATCATGATTATAGTCATTATCGACCATTCGATTTTCTGTTATGTCGAAGTTAATATCATCATTTTGACGCGGAATAATTGTGACAGGAACGGGTTCGTTATTGTGTACTTCATCAACATTAACTGGCGAATTGTAATTTATATTATGATAATTATTTCTTACTTCCGTTGAGTAAAGGTCATCTGATTCTATTTCATTAGAATTATGTAAACTTGATGTTACATCGTCCATTTTATCCACAACCACTTCTTCTTTCAAATCTTCTTCATCATCAGTAGGTAAGATTGGAAGAGCTCGGACTCCGGGTCGATGATCAATTGGTTTGTAATGAAAGAAAAATATCGAATTAAATCCAAAAGGAGTAGCTTTGCCGATAGAAACACCAATATTCATATTTGTATAAATCCCATTCACAGTCAAAGCTTGTTCACCATCCTTAAGTTCTTGTCCTCTTAAACTAGCTTTAAACAAACGGATTTCGTCAGCATTCAGTCCCAATTCTTTCGCAATAACTTTCCGTAATTCTGATACAGTCCATCGACAGTCAGCAGTTATTATTTGATCGAATTCTTCGCTTGGTGGCTTGTTTACACGCAATTCTATTCTATTCCTACCATGAATATACATTTCGAATGCAAGAGATTCACGCGAATTAATATTTGCTTCTTCAAGAATCTCTTCGAAATGTAATCTGAATCCATCATAAACCAACAAATCCTCTTTCAATCTACGTTCATTTATATTCAACAACTCCATTCTTGCATCATTATAGCCAATATTATTGATTTTCATTAAACGAATCCTACTTTTATCATATGGTACCCATTTGGCGATAACATCCTTTAAATCACTAACAGTTGCAAATTTAGGTAGACGTACAGATCTGCTATCCTTAAATGAACATTTTTCCAAATCGAATTCGTCGAGAATGACAGATAAACCATCCGAATAGTAGACTTCCCACTCTTCATGGAATTTACGAGTTTCTAAAAAGTATGTTTTATGTTCATTAAAGGCGAGATCACTTAACAATTTAGAACTAATTTGAGATAAATCATAAATGTCAGATTTGAGTTTATTATAACCATTATAATTTCTTAATCTGAAGCAATCGTAAGGAATTGTTAAGAAATCTTCTTTCTTTACTATTTTATAATTTGAATCTGTCGTTTCTTTCGTGTCTGTTAAAGATATCATAGTGAGCGCATTAGCAGTGAAAACATCATTATCACTATTACTTTTATTTTCTTCAAATCCTTCAGCAGTGCGTCCAATCGTACTTAACAATTCTCTTACTGAGACAGTGCTTGGATCATCGTATAACACATCATGTGACATTGTTTGACAAGGCATGACAGACGACTCGACGGATAATCTATGATCAGATTCTTCACCTTTGATTGATTTATTTTGTTGAACTGGCGATCCAATCATTTCTGACAAATCAAATGTTTTCCAGATTTCAGTCATTAGTTGAAGATATGTATCAGTTCGTTTGACAAAAACAAGTCGTTCGACATCATTAAAAATAATTCGAATATTTAATCGATTTTTGATTTCTAATTCTTCTTGAATTCGTCGAGTACGTTTTTCTTCTTCAAGTCTAACTACATCTTTGATATAATTTGGAACCAAATCATCTGATGGGAAACTAACACTCTTCATAAGATCTGTTGAAACTTTGCGATATAATAGCATGTATGCATTTGTGCTACTCAATGTTGTGGTGGTAGTAATAGCTGATGATCGATTTGAATATAAACCATTATAATAATTTGACAATCCATACATCGAATTATTAGAATTAGAGTAACTTGTAGTTTTCGAACCCCATGCTTCTTGAACAATTTTTTCGTCAATTTTAGATACATTAGAGTCATTAAAGTTCCACCAAGTTTTTGAATCCAAATCTTTTATGTAAGCAAAATAATGACCACCAGTAATAGCACCTGAGTGGATTAACACTGCATATAATTCATATACCCAAGGACCTCGAGTTGCAATCAACTCTTCAACTTCTTCTGGTGACATCGAATCATTTTTCCGTTTTTCTAATTCTTCAATTATTTGATCTTTTGACTTTTTACCGGATAAATCTACTAAATCTGGAAGACCTTCGATTTGGATGTCATCCAACATAATCTCATCTTTATCACCATTTCCCCAAGGATTGCTCGTACCAGATTTTACATCGGTAGATTCGTTCTCTTGATTTGCTTTATTCAATATTTCCATTTGTTCTTGTAAAAACTGTTCGAATTCATCACCACTAACATCAGTTGTGTGGCCTGTAACATCAGTTGTACCATCATTCATACCGTCAGTGCTGCTTTGATCTGAGGGAACTGCAGAACGACTAGCAACATATTTATTCATATCAAGTATCATAGGAAATTTTACTATTTCATTTAACTTCTTTTGTAAAATATTAGGTCCAGAGAAATCATACACAAATCGTTTCAATTGAATAGCCATTATTTGTGGCAATTTCCCAAATTTTAATCCTTTTATCGCATCAACTTTCTTATCGAACTTTTCTGCGTAATATTTATTATCTCCATTTAGAATTTCTGGTCTTAGAAACATTTCAATACATTCAGTTAAAGAATGCATGGCAACTTCACTGTTGAATGGAACAATTGCCAAGGAGAAGTCTAGAAACTTGTCAATCCTTTCGGATTGATAATCCACATCAATGCATCGAATATAATCAATTAATTGTCCAGCATAAAGCTCATCAATAATATTTTCAACAACAGTCCCTTTAAATGACTCCTCCAAGGCGTCAAATAACACACGAGTTAATTCTTGCACATCCTGTTGTTGGAATATTTCATTTCCCTCCCAACCGAAAGATTTTGTCAGTGCAATCGTATCAACTGATCTCTGTTTGCTTAGTTGCAACAATCCAAAAAGCTTTTGTAATTGTAATGGGATACACAACTCTTCAGCTCCATCTTTTACTGGGTCGTAATTCCACATGAACATGGCCTTTCGAAATTCTGGTGTCATATATAAAGTTTGAAGTAATCCATTCAAATAACTAACCGATATCATAAATAATTAAATTATAAAATAAGAGAAGAAGTTTATATTAATTAATAGCTTACTACTTACCATGTCGCTCCTTGATTAGACTGATTAGTGAAACGAAACAATTACATGAAAAATAACATAAAAAATAAGTGAGAAACAGTTTTTGAAGCAATTTATAACCAACCATTAAGTTTAACGAGTTTCATTGTTCAAATTCATACTCACTAGTATTAAAGGTTACGTACCAATCCAACATATGGAGTCTTCAGTTCAACTACATTGTTTGAGGTTTTCTCATCGTTCCATGTGACTGATTGTGGAGCTTGATATATAACCAAAGCCATTCTCTAGCTATTTCAACAATTAGTTCAAAATTCTTCAATAATTAGAACTCTGTTCCTAACAATATTCACTATAAGTTATGCTTTTTAAAATACACAGCCAATTGGAATTGTGAGCTTCTTATTTTAAGTTTTTCTAAAAAAGGAAATAGACTTTCAGTAGATTCTACGTTGAAAGTTTTGATCAATATTTGGTAAATTCAAACTTGAAATGGTTGCGATTACTCCTGGATTATAATTGATGTTTGATATTCCTTCAATTCCCACCCACAAAAATTCAGAAATACAATTAATGGATGAAAGTTGAGGAGGATGCGAAATGCGGAATTCCAATTCGGTATAAGTCTCATAAATATTAAATTCAAATCAAAACAAAAAAATTAGTTAATATATTTATACTTGAAAATAAATGTAGGTTCGGTCAGAATGATGACTTGTCATCACTTCCAATTGTTGGAGAAAAAACATAATAATAATAAATTAGTTATATTAGGTGCGTACGGTACAGCAGTACAGCAGTACCATAAAAGATATTTATCTTATGCTATAACTTTGATATTCAAAGGAATTTTACGAAATGGATTTGATCAAAGCTGAAATTAATCGTAAGCGAAAAATTAATGAAGATTTTCATAAATTAAATGGCACAAATAACACAAAGTTTCTTCGACAAAGTGATGTTATGAAAATGAGAGAAGATAAGTTGAAAGAAGAGCAAGAACGGATAAATAAGGAGAAACAAGATAAATTAGAAATAAAAAATAGGAAAATAGGAACAATGGAATCATTAACTCAAAAAGAAAGCTTGAAAAATAGTAGTGCTGATGATGACTTCACAAACAATAAAAACAACCAAAATATAATGATAACAGGTTCCCATTCCAAACCAAAGTTAGTCAAAAGAGATGAAGATATTGTAGCTCAAGTGAATTTATTTTCTATTTCTCAAATAAAAACCAAATTACGTTCTTTTGGAATGCCTATTACATTATTTGGTGAAAATGATGAACATAGACGAGAAAGATTAGTTGAAGTAATGCATCAACGAAAAAATGACCAATCCTATAAAAATATTGAAGAAAATGATTTTGTTGTCAATCATGATAATGATGATAATAATAATGCCAATAATAATAATGAAGATGATGATGATGAAAATGAAAAAATCGATGATAATAATAATAATGAAAGTAATGATGATGATAGTCAAGGGAATAATAAAGAACATCGTCAAAAGAAAACTATAGAATATGATCCAAGTATTCATTATAGTGAAATGACACATTTATCAAAAGAAAAAATAATTTATAAATTTTTTCGTTCAATTATAAAACAATGGGAATTAGATTTAAATACACGTGAAAATCATGAGAAATTAACAGCAAAAGGAAAAATGGAAACAAAAACACAAAAACAATGTAAAGATTATATTCGTCCATTATTTAAAATGTGTAAAAATCAAACAGTACCTTTTGATATATTACAAAAAATAAGTGAAATGGTGAAGTTTTGTGAAGATGGAAATTTTAGACTTGCAAATGATATTTATATTAGTACTGCAATAGGAAATTCTGCTTGGCCTATTGGATTAACAATGGTTGGTATACATGAAAGAAGTGGTAGAGAAAGAATTTCAACTTCTAAAGTTGCACATATTATGAATAATGAATTACAAAGAAAATATTTAACATCAGTGAAACGATTAATGACTTATGCACAAATGAAAAGACCTGACATTCCACCATCAATGAAAGTATCATAAATTAATTGAAAAAAAAACAATTATTATTTTATTTTTGTTATTATTTTAATTCATATTTTCAATATTAAAATATCATGATTATGTTGATTTGATATTCAAGAAATAATAACAAATAAAAAAATAATTTTTGTGTGTGAAATGAAATTATGTTTTATCCATTATTTTATTATAATGGATTTTAATTGAATTGACTTGTTATGAATGCATCTATTAAATTGATTTATTAGCTAATTTATGATAAAGAAAAATTATAGCTTACTTTATTATAGTAATTAATAAATTCAATTATTTGAAATTTAAAACCTTTTATTTTATAGAAATTCTAACTTTTTATATTAATTATAAGAACATAAGCGATTAAAAGTATATTATTATTTGGAATAATATACCGTAAGCTTAAGTAACACATGAACTCATCACTCATAGGCGGCAAGGCAAGTCAATATCCTTTGTTTTGCAAATGATATATAACATTATCATTAATATTCTCTATCATAATAACTATTATTTTGCGTCTTCTTTTCTTGGAGTTGCTTTTCGCTTCTTTACTGGAGGTAAGATTGCTACACCATAGTCGATACTAACTGCAGATTCCTGTGATAATAAATAAATAAAATATTATTAAGTTACTATTATGTTATTATTATTATTATTAACTATTTTTCAATGCCAACAAAAATATTTTCTTTACATCAAGCTGCTTAATTTATAAAATGTATATACCATTAATGTTAGTATTATAATTACTATTACTATAAGTATTATTATTATGCTGTACAAGACGAATTGTCATACAGAAGGACTATGATTTGATATCAACCTAAAGTATACGCGACACATCCACGACAAACTAAAATCATAAATATTCAAAACGAATAAAAATGATGTGTTTTAATTCCTATTCCATCTCTGTAACAAGTGATGAAAACTGAGTATTATATGATATAATCATATAATTTCGTCACTTTGACTAAGAATATGGGGGTTGATTCTATTATTATTATTGTTATTATTATTACAATTTTGCAAAGATGTAAATTATTTTTTAAGATTATTATAACTTATATTTTTTGTCAACAGCATAGCTCGTTAGTTAGTTACCTTGGGTGCATCTACATCCATATAAGTTGACATTTTTCTAGAATTGTTATCTTCTGATTTAGGAGGAGCATATTCTCGTTGGTGTTGATTATTTTGAATTCCTCCAAAAGTATTTCTTCGATCATTATTTCTATCAGATCTATTATTGTTATTGTAATTATTTGAATGCTCTCCGCCAGAATAACGACGATGATCATTATGACCAAATGAACGATCATTCCCATTATTATTATTCCACCTTGGATTATTATTATTGTTATTATTACGACCAAATTCAAAATCTATTTTAAATAATAAAATAAATAAAAACATATTAAATATTTTCAAATTAAATATAATATAATATTCCATCTACTGGTATTAACAGTAGAATTCGAATTAATATGATATCTGTTATTGTTTCTATCAGATCTATTATTGTTATTGTAATTGTTTGAATGCTCTCCGCGGAATAACGACATATTAAATATTTTCAAATTTAATATAATATTCCATCTACTGGTATCATCAGTAGAATTCGAATTAATATGATATCTGTCAGTATGTTGGGACCATTTGTCAACAACGATTTAAAATCTCAGTCGAAAGATGGTGATTTTGGAAACTAGTCTCATCATTCAGATATCATATTATATCCGATCTTATTAACTGTCCCTCATAAGAGAAATAGGATGGTACTTCTCTAAAGGTACATTCAGCTAATAACTGTTTGGCAGAAAAGTCTTTCAAGAAAATGGAAGAATATTTAGAAATGAAAAAGAATTAGAAGTGTAAATGACATATTCTAATATGGGTTGTGTTAAGTATTGTATCTGATAATTGTGAAATTAATTCCAAATATTCAAATATTAATATACATTACCTGGTTTATTGAAAGTCTGGTTAAATCTTGGTTGTTGAATATGAACTGGTTGTTGCTGAATTTGTGGTTGCATAGTTGCTTGAGGGAAATATTTGTCAAGTATTTCTTTGACACTTTTCAATTCAATCACACCATGAACTTCAACTTCAACATGTGGCAATGGCCTTGCACTTAAATCCTCTCCATCAAATCTTTTTTTCATGTATGGTTCAGCTAGGTGATTTAATTGTTCTACTCCAAAATAATCATGTTTACTTTTCATATGCTTCTTCAAAAATTCGATTTCTTTAAAAAGTTTGCCACAAAACTTGAAACCACATCTACATTTTCCTTCTTTTTCAGGTAAGTAATGTTTACGTAATAATGTTTCATAAAGAGTATCTTGTGCATTTTTCAAAACTTTCGCATCTTCTTCATCATTTAAGACACCTGGATTAGGTAAAGAAGGTGCAACTGTAGATGATCTTGAAGACAGTTTTCTTCGTAAATCATTAATTGTGACATCAAGGCGACTATCAATAAAATAACAAAATTGATAATAATTAGTAATCAAAATTATCTGATAAAAATAATAATTAGTTCATAATATGAGCAGTCAAATTTATTAATGCTTCCTGTACGTGATTAAAGAGAGTTTGACGACACCATTCCTCAAAGGGGTTCGATTTTACAGTTTGTAAACCCATTTTACTGGTAGTCAATCTAATCGGAGGAAATAATTAAGTTGGTATTGTTATATTGTTATATTGCAATAGTTTGGACAATCAGCATTCAATGATTAACACATTACTCACGCATTATTAAGTGGGAAGTTAGTTCCTCTGAATCCCAACTTCACTGGATGTGCAGTTGAACTAAAATTGATATTAAAAGTAATGTTTTGAGTTGAAGGAATCATTTTGATGTCTTCCACTTCTTCTCCATCTTCAGCATCACTTTTAATAACCGTTTTAGTAGGGTCATCTTTCTTCAACTCTTTGTCAACATCATTCGCAGAAGTTTCATTATCATTATCTAATTGAGCATCATCCACTTTTCTCTTATTTCCACTAATATTATTCTCTCCTTCTTTATCAACTTCTTCAGTAACCGGTTCATTCACAATTTCATTATTTTGATCTACTTCACTACCCTTCTCATTATTAATCTCCAGTAATGATTCAGATGCGGTAGATGTTGTTGATCGTTTTGTCAAAGCTTCATAGAACTCAATTGGACCAGAAATATAAGGAGAAGATCGATAAACAACTGCTGGAGCCATTGTTAGCATGTGAGACTCATCGCGGAATCGTTTACCTCCACCATAAAATGTAAGAAAATGAACTCTTCTTAAATATGCAATTGTAATATCTAATAGATCAGTATGCTTAGTCATTCCTAATGTATAGTTACATGAAATTAAACTCAAAAAAATTAAATTAATTTAAAATAAGTAAGTTTCATTTACCTGTTTGAACTTTAGGGTGTTTAATAATTGATTCCAGTCGGCTTTCCGTCGCAATACTTCTATCTTCATCAAGAAGAGCAGCAATCATTGTAGCTTTATTAATATCAGCTTGGACTCTCATGTAATGGCTCATATATTGAGGAATTACATGATTCGAATATAAATTATGCAAAGAAACTTGAATCTGGAATCGACCAGTTGAAGTCGGTTCTCCTGTCGATAAATCGATTGGACCAGGCACTTTAATTTCCAAATCTTTCAAGCAAAGCAGGCCGTCTCTGACACTTTTTTCGGTTGGCATAACAATCCAAGCGCTCCTATATCAGTTTAAAACAAATTATTGTGATTATATTATATTATATTATATTACATAACAATCGAGTTAAGAATTACCTTTCAAATTTAATGGGTGTTTTATGTGTCCAACCAGGTTGAGAAACTATGATTCGTTCTGGTGCAGGAATTGGAGAGTTATCAGCATTTAAAAATTGATAATTTGCAAGTGCATCAAGCACAGATTGACGAAACACTGATTTTGGACAGTAAGCATTAACACTTGTCACGTATATAGTTCTATTTTCATGACCCGAAAAATGCTTTCCACACACTAATAGGAAATTTTTAATTTTTAAATTAGAAATGGTTAGTATTGAGTAATCAAAACGTACCATTGTCTTTGATTGTGTCCGTTAAAGTTACCGCTTCACTTTCTTTATCAACATTACTATCACCTTCAACATTGTTTGTGTTGGTATCAGCAACGGCAAGCTTTTTGCTGAGAAATTTCTGTTGCGAAGTTGTTTGTGAAACTGGATCTAAACACATCGCTTCTATCACTTCTTTTGGATTATTAATAATACTATTTTTCAATTTTTCACTCTCTTGTTGGGCCCATGATGCTGCTTCTGTCTCTAACTCCACGATTTTTACAGGATTATAACGTTCTTGAAACCATTCTTCGTCACGATTTACTTTGAAAAATGTATCTGAAAAGTCATCCAAGTATGACACATTGTACTGATCATACATCGTTTGGAATTCTTCAGGTGTCAAATCATCTGCTTGTGTTTGAATAAAAGATTTAAATGATTTGATAGGAGGAATTGGAATAATTTTCACTAACGGATCTACAGCCATTAATGTCGGTGGAGGGATTCGTAATAAAGGAGGAGCAAAATTGCCCATTTTAGGATAGAATCCAGCGTTGCCTTGACCGCGCTCTATAAAGATTCGATTTTAAAACGGTTATGGATAAAAAATTATTGAAGAAATTAGACTTACCATCTCTGTTATCATATCCTCTTCCACGAAATTCTCCTTGCTGATGTTTTGCACCAAATCTACTTTCCCCACCTCTAACCCTTGGATTATTCATTCGGTTATCAACTTTTCTTCCAGATCCGTTCCAATCATCGTAGCCAGCATCTGCCCAACTTTTTGTGGCACTCAAGTTATTTGAATTCTCAGATCTTGACCAGGCATTTCCTTCATCAGCCCAGCTGGCTGGAATCTTTTCTGCACTTTTGTAAGGTACATCGCGGACACCTCTAAAATCATCTTCACCTCGATCTCGCTCGTGATTTCGTCTCGAATCGTAGCCTCTGCCACGGCCTTCTATCGCAGCTTCTCGTCGAAGATCTCCTCGAGGAGTATCGTCATTATTGTATGATTCGTTTTCCACTATATTCCCACCTCTATTTCTCCTTGATTCACTAACGGAGTCATTTCCTCTATCTTTTGCAATTGAACGTCCAAACGCGTCAACAATTTGTTCATCATCTTCTCCTCTGTAAGCCTGTCCATATAATAACAGTAATATCCACAATTATTGAAAGAAACTGAAAGTAGTGAGAAAACTTAGTCGAATTTAAATCAAAAACTAAAAATCTATATTATCATGGTAGTTGCATTCAGAATCTGATGCTAACAAAAGTAAAAACTAAATCAAAGAGATTTGAGAAGATTAGTGAATAAAATTGTTGAATTTCGATATGTACTATTTTTATAAATTTGGAAATATCTCTAATTTGGATAAATTTTAAAAAAAATCCATGAAAACGTTATTAAAAAGTAATAAATTGTTAGCAACTGAAAGTAGTGTTTAAAAATAACCGTAAGAATTTCGAATTCTCGATAATTATATATTATATGTAAGACCGCTGCATCTAAGCATCTAAGTATCAACACATTTACGATCAACTATCAATAAAAATTAAAATATGGATTTTATCATTGTACGTTATCCGCTTATAATCATTTCTCCTTATTTTACTAATTGTGTGAATTAAATTTTCGAAATAATGGAGATAATCTACTTTTAAAAATAATTAACAGTGGATCTGACTGTGTGACTGTTGAACTGTTAATTTAAACATCAGAAATCAGAATTCAATATTCACAAAAACATAAAAAGCGAGTGAGTTTCTCACCATTATTAGCAAGTTGCTCGTTCCAGGAGTTCACGATTTGTAAACTTGATACTCTGATTCTCTGATTCGACAAAAAGAAATGAGTGTAAACTTATCGAATAACGTTAACAAAATAAATTTGTGTGGTGTGTGGGTGTGTGCTAATAAACACAAGAACATTTATGTAACATAATGTAAAATTATCTATCTTATTTCCTATAGCATTATTATTTACTTTATCGCATTATTTTATTATTTGTTATTGGTAACTCCGGAACTATTACATCCTCAGGGCTTCAGCATTCCATAAAGAATAATAATATAATAATCTTTCACTACAAATAATTGTTGTACAATTGTATCACATTGGTTACGATTTCTGGACTGTAAGCGACGAGATGATGCAATCAGCACGGTTACTCAGAAGTAATCGATTCCTTGATATTTTACAAAACAATCGAACCTTAATCACTTCTTTAACCCGTAAAAATGCTTTTCAATTGTTTCCTCAGTTAGTGACCAACAGAAACTTCTCAAAATTACTTGATTTTGATGATGATGTTGATAACTGGCCAAGAACCAAACAAAATACGGTTTTGAATGTCTGTCCAGAAGCTACACGAATGGTTGTGGAACGATTAGGAAAACTTCATTCAATTAAGGAAGGTGGCTTTTTCTTCGCCATTCCAGTTATTGACACTATTAGATTTGTTGTAGATATGAGAGAAAAAGCCTTATCGATATCTCCACAATCTGCAATAACGAAAGATAATGTACATGTGAATGTATCTGGAAACTTATATTGTCAATTTGTTGATGCTGAAAAAGCAGCTTATGGATCTAAAAATCCAGTATATGCAATCAAACAAATCGCCCAATCATCAATGAGATCAGCTATTGGAGAATTAGAACTAGATGAAATTTTGCATGCCCGAGCTCACTTAAATTCCATAATTAGAAGTGCCGTTCAAGAATCAGCTGGAACTTGGGGTCTTGAGGTAAAGCGATATGAAATAACCGAAATAGCCCCAGATAGATTCATTATGGAATCAATGGATAAACAAGCAGCGGCTGAGCGTGAGAGAAGAAAGAAAGTTTTAGAGGCTGAAGGAGATAAACGATCGGCTGAATTACAATCAGAAGGTGTTAAAATTAGAATGAAAAATGAAAGTGAAGGTACGCTAATTCAAATCACAAATGAAGCAGAAGCTAGAAAAGTTCAGTTAATGAAGGAGGTTAGTTGTTTGATATGATTCAAACAGTTGTTCTTCTATGCTCATGTTTTTATTCAAATTATCAGTTCATTATTAATTGCCTATTTGTGTGTAAATGAAAGGCTGAAGGAGAAGTCGCAGCAATGATTCTTAAAGCAGAAGCACAAGCACAAGCTATTGAAATCATAGCCAACGCATTAAAAGGAGCAAATGCTCCTGAAGCAGCAAAGTTAGCGATAGCTGAACATGTAAGTTAACATGATTTTCTTTTAGTTTGTTCATGCGTGCAAACGTTTTATTGATCTTAATTAATGAATTCTTTTTATTTCTATAGTACATTAAAATGTATTCTGATATTGGTCAAAAGAGTAATACTATGATATTTTCTGATAAACCAGCTGATGTGAATGCTCTAATGGCACAAGCGTCAGCAGTTATGAAATCATTAGAAATAAAATGATGTAACTTAATTGATCTTTTAAATAGTACCTTAAATTTAATATTTTTTATTAAGTAATTAATTTTTTTATCTTTAAGTGACTTTGGTTATATTGGCACACTCTAACCAATCAAAATACAATCGTTTTTATAACAATGGTCGTGATTCAAGATATTCAGCAAGTAAAATATCTGTTGAATTACGAAGTGTTGGAAATGATTCTGCGAATTAGAGGATTTAATAATAAGAAGAATATCCCATCAAAATAAAAATAAAAACTTCATTAAAATGAAAATAAAATCAAACTATATAAATAACACAGTCATTTCTCTCAATAGATCTGTTGGTTACTTATTTTATATTTCAGAAGTTTAACTTTAAACCCGTTCACTATTATTTTTATGGAACTATTCAATATGCACTGCTGTCTCAAATCAACTTGTAAGGAGTGCAGGAAGATTTTTATTGTCTCATTGATTCTTCTGCATTAATATCACATGGATAATGATAAAAGAATCCATATATATATACATGAAAAAATGTGAATGAAACTTTGCAATGAACTTATTAATTACCAACTAAAAATTAAATTACCACCAATAAATATTTGAGAAAGATTATCAATTAACTTGATACCATAACTTTTATTCTAATAACTGCAAAATTTTATATTAGCGAAAATAAAGTAATGATCTAATCTAACAAAGTCAGATTATATTGTATATCTCACAATATTTGGATTGTAAATAATAAAATTGAATTAAAAAATCATATAGTTAAATATTATTTATTTAATTTCTTTGATTTCATTTATCAGTCCTTGAGCGTTATCGATGAAGAAATCTTCGTCAAATGTGTTTATATTATAGGTTGATCCATCGAAAGATGCAACAAAAATATCCATAAGGTCTTTGTTACCTTTTCTGGCTTGTGATTGTAATTGACGCGCGAAATCTAGAAAGTCATAACATTTGAAAAACAAATAATGGATGAAAATATATGAAATTTTCGCATGGCATATATAAAAATATCGTTGCAAAATTAACCAGGTGTTGACATATACAATGCTACAGAAGAGAATATTATGAACATGATGTACATGATCACTAAACAAATCGATAAACTTCAAAATTAAGAATCTTGCTATTTTTAACATACTGTACATGCAACATATTAATAAGATGATCTTATCTTACCACTATCACCATCAATTTTTCCTTCATGAATTAGATTCTTAATTTCTTTCAGTAAAGTCATTTTATCTAATGGTTTAGACTTTTCCTCATTTATTTCTTTCAGTTCCGCAATATTTTCCTCTTCGTCGGAACTTATTCGAACACTGTCCAAGTAAGTCATATAGCTATCCTTCGTTTGAGCATACACAGCTATTGGATCATTTGCATTTACTTCTCCTCGATTTTTGACAAGTATTTTTGCCATTATTCCATAAGATGGTGCATCAATCGCTATTGAGAAATCTGACAACGAGACTTCACACAACTCATCGCCTTTTTGAAACTCTTCTCCCTCTTTCTTCAACCATTTATCAACAGTTCCAACCTACATTTACAAGCCGTCAACATAAACTGATACAGAAAATGCTTTACACCAACTTACTTTCACATCCATAATTACTGGCATATTTATTGTTTGCAAATATTCAGCAGTTAGAGTTGGACTTAAACCAGTACTACATAAGCGAAATGAATATTTATTACTTCCACCTTTTAAAAAAGTTTGCAGTAATTGAACTCTCATTTTATACACTGTATGATAACAACTATTGAGTTAAACAATAGCCCAATAAATAATTTAAGCAAACTCCAGACCACTCTCAGACCAGAATAATTACTCTTAATTGATGATGATGATGGAAATGGCGGTTAGAGAATGTTTGTGTAGATGCGTAGATTCGACGACAATTATTTTTGTAACGAAATATATTGAGTTCAAGTATATTATTTGTATTAATTATTTATGCAGTATTTTATCAAGGACAATTCCACAAAAATTAATGCAAAGGCACTACCAATCAAATCGAGAAGATTTGAAGCGGTATAACTGTTTTAAATAAAGTTACTAAAATTCATTCATTAATTAAAGGTTTTTATATAAAAGTTCGTTTGTTGTGGTGAAAACTAAGAACTAAGAGTCTTTTTTCTTAAGATTAGGATTGGTTTATTGATACTTCGATTGTAAATCAGAAATTATTAATATAGAAGAGTTTAAAACAATTTGTTAATCAAAAAGTGACTTTTATGGCAACGCAAATACGCAAATACGCCTAACTTTATTACAATATTCATTCCATATTTACTGTATGATGAATGAGTTAGGCAACAATATACCTGAGATAGTGATTCAAACGTCAATGGAAACTTCAGTTGTGGTATCTAATCCTACCGAAGTAGAGTTAAAGCATGAAGATCCACTTTTGATAAAATCAGACAATTTCATACATCAATCCATTGCGGTTCAAGATGTTACAACCGTCAATGTGGGAACAGGTGATGTATAACAACAAAGGAACAATAGTTATGTAAATAGTGTAGCACAAAAAGATTATTTAGTCTTTCGCTAACAATGTTATTCTATAAATATATATTACTTCATAGCGAGTGTCCCTTCTTTGAATCAAAAGCAAACTCAACAGCAATCAACTTTATCGCAGCATCCAATTGGTGTCGTAGAAATATCACCAACCAAACGATATATACGGTTTGATGAAATTATATCTCGTGCAGTTAACACAATTCAATCTTCATATAAAGCCTTTGATACTAAAAATGGAATAGAAATAGCTTGGCATAAAATTAATTTAAATTCATTGGAAGAATCTGAGCAAAGCCGTGTGACCCAGTGTGTCAACACTGTAAAGAAAATACAATCAAAATATATGATTGAATATTTAGCATGTTGGTTTTCAGTTGAGACAAGAACATTAAATATTATAACAACTCACTTAGTAACGTTGAAAGAATTCATAAGTAAAGTCAAGACATTACGTTGGAAGATAGTTAAGAAATGGTGTCGTCAGATTCTGAAAGGATTAGATGTGTTACACAATTCCAAACCTGAAATTGTTCATCGCAATTTAAATTGCTCGCATATCTATATTGATGGAGGCCTTGGTACAACTAATATTGGTGATATGTGGTTAGCAGCAATTTTATCAGAAGACTTAGCCAATCCAAATCCAATTGGACTGTCTGATTCTGTCACAAAAAAACTTGCAAAAGGGGGATCTTGTGCACACAATGCTCCAGAAGTATTTCAACACAGTGCATTAACAACAAAAGTAAGTCTCAGTTGAAGTAATATTTTCTTTTGCATGCCGCGTTTTCCTGTCATATTGTTGGTTGTACCCAAAATTATTATATATCATTAAAAAACTATTCTTATTTTATGTATCACTCATCCATTTCTGATCAAACCAATTATATTTTCCTATTGGTTGTTCATTGGAATTATTTATCACTGTTGCAGGTGGATATATATTCTTTTGGTATGTGTGTATTGGAAATGATTGCGCGAAGAGTGCCTTATTCGGAGTGCAACTCGTATCAAAGTGTAAAGAAGAATGTCCTCTCTGGAATACTCCCTCAATCCCTCAATCACATTTCATATTGTGATGCGTATGAATTCATTCGCGTTTGCTTGTTACCAGTTAATGAACGTCCGTCTGCAACTGAATTATTAAAACATCAATTTCTTATTTCATCTCTTGAAGATGATGAAGAAGTGCCATCAGGTAGCTTTATAAATATTTCATTTTTGCACGAAACATTGATTGCATTATGTGAAAAAAATATTCGTAACTTATGAACGATATTATGTTGTTCCAATCTTATATCTACTGCTAACTCTCGATGATGTACCTTACCCCATAAAATCAACTCATGATAGTAATGGTAGATCATAGATAAAACTTATCTGAAATCGCGATCAATCCTATTATAATAAACTATATTATATGAATTTTATATGATATGGTATTATATTATAGTTCCAATTAGCGAAGATATTTCCGAGACTAATATTGGTTTAAATCAAAAAGATGAATATTATTTTGATCAAGATGATTCAAATAATACAGATACTATGACAAGAGAAGAGGCAATACAGTTAGTGAAGTCACGATCAAAAGATTGTGATAGTTCAAATGATATTAATTTTGATGTGAGAGCAAAGAGCAATAGCTTTCATAGTGATAGTTGTCCTGATGGGGCTGATTATACAAATGATGATCCTAATAGTAATGCTAATAATAATGGTAAGATATGATATTACATAACATAATACATGATACAAAATAAGTTGTTCATTATTATAATATTGTTAAATAATACTCTTTATTTTGTGAATAGACGATATGTCTTTCAATACAAGAGATCAGTTTTCGGTTGTTAATGGAGAGAATAGTACCATTAAGAAAGTAAAGAGTGGTGGATCTATAAGTAATAATGAATCAAGCTCAGCTATGACAACCCCTACTAAAAAAGTGAAATCATCTCGTTTGCCACCATTATCCGATTCAATCATGAATTTTAATCTTAATCAAACCACAATAAATAATAATATAATTGCAGGAAAAGTTGGTGCGGAGTTAGAAAATGAGTTAGCTGACTTGGGATGGACAGAAAGTATGCATGTAGTAAGTACTCGAAGAGTTAGCATGTTTTATGGTTAAAATTTTATGAATATTATTCGTTAATTTTTTTAGGATAAAGGTGTACATGATGGAAGAATTATCGAAGGTGAAGGTGATGATATTATCACTTCCACTACTCCAACAAATGTGAATGAAAGTAATATCATATCAGTCAGTACTAATCATGAAAGTGTCACACAACCCCTTCTCACTTCTACAGCAGATATCACCACTTCCTCCTCTGTTGCTCCTATTCCAACACCACCAGTCATACTTCCGCTTTCACAGCCATCTGTGCAGTTACTATCTATTAACTGTAATAACAATCATGAAATTCAATTGCAAATAAAAATACCTGCTCAATTATTCAAAGATTCTAATATTAATAAATCTGACAAAGAAGTGGAATTTTCATTTGATTCGATCAATGAAAACTTTATGGTAAGTTATTGGTCACTTTTCCTGATGACTTCAATATTATTATTGATTTATACCTTGCTTGTTTCATAAACAAGATCTTTGAAGTGGTTGTATTATATATGTATGTAGAGTAATTTCTGGGGGGTCATAGAATGTCAGATTAAGTATGATATATATTTTATTATTATTTGATATTTGATAGGTTGTTGCCAGGGAAATGGTTGATGAATTAGGATTAAATGTATCAATCGACTTGTTATCTGTTCAAATCGAAACTTTTGTCCGAGAAAATCTTAACGGGGATAATAATAATAATAGTAATAACGATTCAAATATTTCAAAAAATGATAATAATGATAAGTTAAATGATAAAAACAGAGAACCTGTTCCATCTGAAAACAATACAACTAACAATCAAAATAATGTGAGTGGCATTGTGATGGATCAGCTGAGTGAAGCGATGACAAGTAGCGTCACAGTTGATAAGCTGGAAACATATGCACTATCTCCAACTACATCTCAACTTCGCCAGGATATCACCTCGACAAATGATACTAATATTAATAGTAATCTAATTATTTTATCCACTGATCAACTTATCAATAATGATATTATAACGCAGACGGTCACTCATAATCCAAAAACAGATGTAATTCTAAACCAAAATCCAATAATAAACAATAATAATAAAAATAATAATGAACTTGACAATAAATCAATTATGATAATAGAGAGAAATGGCAATGATATTCTGGATAATAATAATAATTTACAATCTAACACAACATCGACAAAACTTACCACTGAACTATCAGTTAATGACCCGATGACAGAACATCAGCTTGATGACCAAGTTGCTAATAGTTTAAATGAAACAAATATCATAGACATATATAACGTACAGAGCAGTGTGCTAACTGATCCCAATAATAGCATAGAAAAGAGTGAAATTATTGCAAATCAACAAACAAATAATAATGATAATATAAATAATAATAATAGTTTACCGCCATTAGAGGTTAAACTACCATTAGCTGAATCTCGTCAACATCATATGTTACCAAATGACACACCTCGCTCAAATCTACTTCATGCTGATTCATTTGGCAATAATAATAATAATAATAATAATAATAATAATAATAACCTCACTAGCGGTCAGAATAGTTCTCATGCGTCGTCGCGTGAGAACAGCTCAGATACATTAGCTGTTCTGCCTGGAAATGACAGTCAAGGTATGCAACAACCATCACCTGTTATTCAACATTTAGAAATTTCCATAGGGTCTCAAGCCAATGCCAACAAAATGCCAGCAGGTAATAATAATTATAAAAATCATAAGAAAAATAATAAGAAGAAGAAATAAAAATTATAAGAAAGTATTCAAAAATCTAGTCATATTTAATATTTTACGCTATTTCCTTCAATTTTGTTTATATAAATCTTCTCTTAAAAAAGAAATGATACTCTATTTTTCGCTTACTTAATTTTAATATAATTTTTTAAAGTTTTATAATGGACGAAGAACAATTTGTTAATTGTTTGTTTGTTAGTTCATTCTGTTCATTGCCTTTGATCGATTTATATTATTATTAGATGATGATGATTTGATGTTTCAAAAAGAATTAGAAAAGATTGACCAAGAAGAACGTGTAGCAAGAAGAGCATTTGAAACAAGAATACAGAAGCACAGGACTATACAAGTATGACTTATATTAACAAACACCCCTTCAACCCTTCAATCGAAAGACTTACAAAACTATCACAGATTACTGGGGGACTTTGTATTGCGTCATAAAAAGTGTAGAGATTTTTTTTGGTCTCAATATTTCTATGATGCTACAGATCGATCTTGGTTCACATTAAGGTGATTTGTTTGTGTAAATAAAAAAAATAAAGCCCCCTAAAGTAATCTGTGACAATTTTGTAAGTTTTCCGAAAACATAATCTGAATAATAATAATAATAATAATAATAATATGCTTTAATTGATCGTATCATAATAATAATAACCTTGTGGCCTACATGTGATTAGGAGAAGTGTCAAGAGGATTTTATGAAATTAGAATTTGATTATCAACAAAAATCAGCAGAATTGAAAAGAAAAGAAGAAAATGCTTTGAAAAAAAGAGATCAAGAAATCGCCAGATTGAAAGCTGAATTTGAACAAAATGTTTTGGTAATAATAATAGCAATAATATAATAATAACAATAATAATAATAATAACAATAATAATAATAATAATAATAATTGTAATAGTAATAATAATAATAACAATAATAATAATTGTAATAGTAATAATAATAATAATAATGAAGTACTGGATTAAACTTATACACTTCTGAATTTTGATTGCTTATAATAATTGTCACTTATTAATATGCCTTTATTATATTATTGCTTTCAAACTATATTGTATTTGTTATTATACTCCTGATTTTTGTAAAAATGTTTGATATGATATTTTTAATTTGTTTATTATTTAAGAAAAATAATAATAATAACAATAATAATAATAACTATAATAATAATAATAATAATAATAATAATAATAATAATAATAATAATAATAATAAATAATAACAATAATAATAACTATAATAGTAATAACTATAATAATAATGATAATAATAATAATAAATAATAACAATAATAATAATGATGATAATATTAACCTTTAGTTTGCTTGTTATCCCTGTTGGTTATAAAATAATAGGATGAATGAAAAACCTAGTGATCATGAAATATACATTTTATTAATTCAAAAATAATCTTATAATAATTTTGAAAAATAAACTTAATTTTATAGAAATTGAAAGAAAGCAAAAGAATTGAATATAATGTTATGAAATCAAAATCATCACTTACTGGGATTCAAGAATAATAATAATTTCGATTTTAATTTAATAAATGAATTCTTTTTTATTTTTTTCTTAAATTAAAAATCGTTATTTTTTTCAAGATAATTATTTAAAAATTATTATTAATTATAAGATAATTATTATTTATTATCAAGATAATAAAGATTTTATAAAATAGTTATACTATTATATGAAAAATAAAGTTAATATGTTATTAAAGGTATTATCAAATTCAAATACAATAGCTATTTTTACTTGGAAAATAATGTTCTATGTGACTTCATCTCTTCTCAATCTTATTCTGTAATGCTCCTCAACATATTGATGTAAATTGATGTTCGATGAGCTGAAGAATTAAGTCATATTGATATCATTATTTGTTCATACTTTTATCGCTATACTACAGCTACTTCGTTAGTATCTTTTTGATATAAAAGTTTGAAGTTGTTAACAATTTAAATTAATTAGTATTATTTAACTAGCGCACAACAATGTATTGGCTCATTCAGATTCATTTCAATTACGATATTGAATAATACATTGTACTGTGGCTTTAGTAGTATATAGAGGAGCTAGATAATTCTTCTAATTATTTTTTTGTTTTGACAATTTCTTGGTCCTTATTTATTAACCCCTAGCTGTAAAACGTTAATAAACTACTATTAATGTAAAGAATCAACAATTTCCATGATGTTTTAATGGGTCTGTTGAATCAAAATCTTAATTATTACATTATCAATTATAAGAGTAAAATAACTTAATTGAATTATTATTAAATCATTTGTTTTAGTTGACATAATGTGCATTGAGATTATCCTGTCGTTGAGATTATAGTCTATCTGTGTATATTATTTTGAACCTAATACTCAGCCGGCCAGTAAATTGACTACTTATCAAAGTCTAAATTTACAGTTGTTGCTTCAAGAGAAGATATAGCCTATATAGCTAGATTCACGGGGAAAGTTCATTAAGAAAATCTCTTACGGTTTTTAGCTAAAGCCCCCGTTTTTCAAAGTTTGCTGCAAAATTTCTTCAGATATTAGAATCTTGTTCTTATTTTACTGCTTGCTAAATGATCCAGACCCAATATAAATCAACAGTCGAAAATTTTTGTTAATATTTCTTGATGAGTTCCCATTCGCATTATGTTTGAGTGATTGTCCGACGAGAACTTTCTGTAATATTCCTGGTAGTAGTTAGCACCGCTTCCAGGTGTCATCTTTAACTCTAAGATGATTTCATTTAAATAGACCATAATCGTGTGGTTTCCTCTACCTCTGGCACATTTTTCTGCCATTTTAACTAGCTTGATGATGTCTAGAGTTTCATCCATATTAGCAAATCTGGCATGATTACTAAGTTTGATATTCTCCATGGCGGTTTCTACATCTGGTCCTATGCTCTTTAGTATAAACGAGTATAGTAACTGCGCACTGTCTTTGAACTTTGTGAATTC